>QAPF01001179.1:0-12277 GCA_004367935.1 Colletotrichum sidae | reverse complement strand
ATTATTTATATAATTTATGAACTATAATATTTACTAATTATAAATTACTACTAATTAGTACTATTTTATAACTACTAGTATTACTTACTACTATTTAATATAGATTAGTAAGGAATAATCTAAAGAGATGAAATTATAATATTTCTTAAGAAACCTTCTAGAAGCCTATATAGTGAAAATAAGTGATTTAAAATTATTATAATTATATATTATTCTGAAGTATTAATATAATTTTCAGAAGTTTATATATTTAAAATAAGAAAGGAAAGCGAACTTATAGTAATTTATTAACTTAATATTATTCATATTTATTATATAATAAACTAATAACTTAGATTTCTACTAATTTACTAAAGTGAGAATATAATAATAAATATAATAATATTAATATAAATAAGAGAGAAGGATTTATAGTAAATTACTATCTTTTACTACTATCCCCTAATATTTTATATATATTTACTAAGTAGAGAGATAATAAGAGATTAACTTAATAACTATAATAATATAATAAACTTTCCTCTAATAATAATAACCTGAGGATTAAAAGAATCTTAAACAAAAGGTTTTATTTTATTTAACAAAGAGATCTTAGGAAGTAATATAAAGAAACTAGTAATATGAAATAATAATAAATACCTTTATAATACTTCCCCTCTATATAATATATATCTATGAATAAGTATCCTATAAGGATATCTAGAGAGCTAGTAGGTTTATAGTATGATAATAGATAATATTAAAACTAAGGGTATTATAAAACTGTTATTTATTACCCCTATTTCTAAGTATTCCCTAAGTATTTACTTATATATCAAAAATAGAGAAGATTAATAGATATTACTTATTAAATCATATAAGAAATACTTAATAAATATCTAGATATATGATTATGTAGCTAAATATAATTATCATATATTTTAGAAATCTAAATAAGAAGATATTTAATAGTTAACAGTAGAACTTAAGGCATAAAGAAGAAATATAACTATAAGAGATAATATAAGAGAAGAGTAGTTTATATTAATTAGATAAAGTAGATAGTATTATTTATTTAATGAAGTCTTTAGTCTTATATGGAGAATATTTAGCTCCCAGCTAAGACTTATACTCCAACCTATCCTATACTAATAGCTATAGCTATAGTTACTTTAGGTCTTTAAATTACGATATATTTAACCTTAGATTATATCTTCCCTACTATTAGCCGATGACAACCTCTATAATAGATTTTAATATATATACTTGTTTTAGATATCTAATAGGCTACTTCTAATATATATTTAAAGTATTTAGGGTTACCTTTAAATCTTTTATTTTAGGCGCTAGATTCTTCTTTAATAATCTTAAAAAAATTGCTTTTTAGTTTTACTGATGGTTTTATTTTTCAATACTATATTAAGGCTGAATATAGTGATAGCTTTTTTTAAAAAAGGCTAGAGAAAATAGTAAAGTCGACTTTATATAAAGCTAGCGTTTCCAGGTTTTTATAAAGGTAGTTATAATTCTTATAGTTATTAACGACTTTTATAAGGTTTATATATATATTGAAGTTATAGGGATTGAGTATAGTAACAGATAGTAGCTAGAGGTAGTTTGTTCTTGTTATTATTATTATTCTTATTAGTAGTATTATTATAAGATAGTCGGCTGGTCTATAGTAGTCTATTGCTTTTTCTATATCTATAGCTAGTATTATTAAGATATACTAGTAGTATTATTAGTACCTAGTTAGTATAAGTTAATATTATAAGTATTACTATAGTAAATTTAATATATTAAAGCTACTACTAACTATTATAAGTCTTATACTAATAAGTTTATATACTTAGTTCTTATTTTATTACTTTTACCCCTATATATATATATTTCCAAGTTAGAATTAGGTTTAAACTAATAGCTATACTACTAAGTCGTTTTAATTATATTTACATATAGAGATATATATAAGTTATAATATATAACTAGGTATTTTCCTATTATAAAAATTATTTCCTAGGCGTTATATGAAGCTACCTATTAGGTGGGAGACTAAATGTAAAAAACTCTATTTATTTAGAAAGTATAGTAGCTTTTATTCTTCAATCTACTTTCTATAGGATGTTAAGAAGAAATATCACTTTATATATTAATAGCTATATATAGTAATGATTTATAGTACTTATTGTTTAACTTTTATTATTTCTATCTACTACTAATAGTATATTTAAATAGTTGTAACTAAGTAGATTGAATTAATAACTATATTAACTTTAACCTTATTTCTAGCTCTAACTAATTATACTATTCTTATATATATTATTAAGTATGTTTAGTTTATTTGAAGAGACTTTTAAGAATTTAGATTAAAAAATATATATAGTTGTATTAAAAGGAGATTTCTATTTAATAATTATAATTTATCTAATAAGTATATATATTTTTAAAGTTATAGTTTATTAGAGAAATATTAATAGTTAAAATATAGTAAAACTATATTAATTATAGATACTTCTTTAATATATTACTCTAAATCATATCTTCTTCTCTAAACTTTATTAATAGTCCTAGAAACATATAGAGTAATAGGTATATAATAGCTTATACTAATACATAAGAAAGAATATCTTAATAAATTAAGAAATAAATACTTATTAATATATATTAGAAAGTTATACTTAAATAGTAAGGAGAATGAGGCGTACTTTCTAATAGAGATATAAGTATTAATAATATATATATCTATTACTATATATAAGTACAGAAAGAATAAGATTTCTATTTTAAAGATTTATAAGACACTTATTAAAAGGCTTTCTAAAATTAAGAAGAAGTATATTTGAATATAATAAAGTGAAGAATATTATAGTTACTTTAGAGTTATTTTATTAGTAGAAAAGTATATTTCCTTATAAATAAAAAATTTATAAAGGAAAAACTAGTAGAAGTATTTAAGAAAGATATATTAACTTAATAAATAGAAAGTAATATCAAATCTAACTAGAAGGATTACTATTATTTAAAATAAGAAATCAAGAAAAACTTAAGATATATTAAATAACTTTTAAAGGTTAGAAGACTTATACTTATTCTAAGATAATAACCTTCCATACTAAATAGCTTAAAAGCAAAAGTAATTCTAACTTAAATAATACTATTAATACTAACTATTGGGAATATATTAATACTAAGCTTATAGTAATATTTATATTATAGGGCTTTTTTATAAGAGATAGTTTTAACTACAAAAAGTAATAATTAGGATTATAGCAACCCCTAAGGTTTTATATATATTTTAAAAGAAACTATTAGATACCTTTAAAGTAATATATTATTTTTAACTAACTATATAAGAAAGATAGAGTATTATTTAGTAAAGTATATTGATTACATAAGATGTATATAGGTAAAACCTATATTACTTTCAAAGATAGATTAAGATATGTATTATTCAATATATTAATTATAATATTAAATAGGATTCTACTAGAAGAATATTTAATAATACATTGACTAGGTAAGTATATATATATTATAAGATATTAGTTATACTAATCTAAAATAACTTCTTAATTATATAAATAATTATTCTAATTAGCGATAGATTTAAAACTCTTATACTTTATTATAATTACTATAAAGAGTAGAATAATATAAATCTTACAATATTGACTAAGGATTATGATTATATTACTATAATTAAAGTATTTAAGGTAATAGTAATTAGAATCAACTTATTTAGATATATTTATTTAAACTTTTAAAGATTATAAGAGAAAGTTAATAAAGAATTATATATACTTATATACTAAATATATAGTATAGTCAATATTCTTTATAATTATATTAATATAATAAAGCTAATTATTAATAAACTATACAAATAGATTATAGAAATCCTTAAAAACTAATAATAATAATCTAACTAGAAAAGTAATTATATAATAAATTACAATCTATTTCTAGCTAATTATATATACAATAGTTAAAAAGATAGCTAATATTTTAACTACTAATGATTATATTAACCTTTATATTACATAAGTAATAGTAATACTTTAAAGTTACTTTATAAGAGACTTTAAAGTAGAAATATATATAGTAAATACTAAGTATATTTAAAATTAGTAATTAGTAGTTATATTGAAGATCTTTAATCTATTTAAAGTTATATACCTCTTGGGACCTTTTGAAAGAAGTTATACTTAGTAGTTAGCTCTTGCTTTATTTATCCTATAGATACTACTAATACTAAAGAACTATTTAAATAGAGGAAACTTTAAATAGTAAATATAGTTAGTTAATATAATAGCTAATAAATAGAAGATATATATATATCTATATCTTTTATAATTACTCTTTAAGGATTATAATTAGTTATATAATATTAATACTAGCTAGCTAGTAATACTTATTATTAGTTATTAATAGTTACTAGTTATTAATAGCTACTAATAAGAACTAATAGTTAGTAGTAGTTATTATACTTAGTTTATATAACTAGAAGGTATATAGCTATTAGTTATAATTGCCTGCTATAAGATTTAAACCTACTACTCTTATTATAAAATAGTAAAAGCTAGCTAGATGTTAAACTATTATATTAAGTGGATTTAAAATTAGTAAAAAAATAGTAATTAATAAAATATACTACTAAGGAATAGAGAATGGAAATATTATAATCTAAGAAAGTATTTATTATTAATATAGAATTAATAGTGTAGATTACTACTTCTTTTAATAATAATATACTAATAGAGATAGCTATAGAAGTATTATATAGTAATATAAATAAAACATTAGAAAGATAGTTCATAGTAACCTATTTTATAATAACGTATAGTAAAGTTAGAATAACTAATCTTAAGAAGTTTATAGAGCTTTTCTAGAATTATGCTTGTTATCATTTTATAATACTAATCAAACTATAAAGTTTCCTAATTTTAAAGTTTTCTAAAGTTAAATTTAAAAGTATCTTCTGAAATATAAAAGTAAGAAAACTATCTATAAGAAATATATAATAATTAAAAGTTTCTTAGAAGATTATATTTAATATTTAATTTAATAAGATTACTCTATAAATAAATATAACATTTAGGAATAAATAAGGTTTGATAAGTCTTACTATAATTTAAGTCTCCATACGTTTTAGAGATATTAATCTTACTATTATACTAATAATTACTTTATTTCTTCTTAGTCTTTTTAATATAGATTAACTCTAAATCTATCATATTACCTTGAATAATAAAATTAAATAAAAGAAATATCTTTATTTATAGAAAGATATAATAAGTATTTATAGCTTTTAATATAGGAAAAATGCTATAATAAAGTTATTAACTTCCCTTTAGAGACAGAAAATAGTAACTTGATAAGAGATTTAGCTCTTTTAATATCTAAAAACTGAATAGTATTCTTAATCAAATAAGCTAAATAGTAATTATAAGTAAGATTGAAGTAATCACAAAAAACTACTATTAATGCTAAATAAATGATAAAGTATTATATTAGTTTAAACTTAGCTTGAAAGATAATTATAAGTTTAATATAGAGATTACTATGAATATTATATGTTTTAATAGTAATAAACTTATATTATATATAGTTCATATATTAATAATATTTATAATTATAAAACGTATAAAGAATATTTCTATAGAAGATATATAGTATAGAGTTTTACGTGTTTAGCGCCCCGCCTAATAGGTAGCTTTATATAATACTTAGTAAATAATCTCTATAATAGGAAAATACCTAGTTATATACTATAGTTTATATATATCTCTATAGGTAGATATAATTAAAAAAACCTAGTAGTATAGCTACTAATTTAGACCTAGTTCTAATTTAGAAGCTAGTATAAGTCTTATAATAGTTAGAGGGTTATAGTTTGATATATTAGTAATAACTTTAGAGTATTAAGCTTACTATAGTAATACTTATAATATTAACTTATACTAATAATAATACTACTAGTATATCTTAATAATACTAGCTATAGATATAAAAGAGAGCGACGGACTACTATAGATTAGCCAACCGTTCTTTGAAGTATAAGTTAATAGCTATCTATAATAATAATACTAATAATAATAATAATAATAATAATAAGAATTATTACTATATTCAACCCCTACAACCTCAATAAAAATATTAACCTTATAAAAGCTATTAATAACTATAAAAACTACAACTATCTTTATAAGGGCCTAAAAGGACTAATTTTATATAAAAGTAACTTTACTACCTCTTCTAACTCTTTTAAAGTAGTTATAGTTATATTTAACTTTAATATATTATTATAAGATAAAGCTATTAGTAGAGCTAAAAAAACAAAATTAAAGTAATTAAGAAACATCTAGCGTCTAAGAGTAAGGTATTTAAAGATAACTCTAAATATTTTAAATATATCTTAGAAGTAGCCTATTAGGTATCTGAAAAAGGATATGTATTGAAATCTATTATAAAAGTCGTTATTAGCTAATAGTAAAGAAGGCTTAAGGTTAAATATATTGTATTATATACTATCGGCATAACCTTATTATATAATACTTAAAGACTTAAAGTAACTATAGCTATAGTTATTAGTATAGGGTAAATTAGGGTATAGGTCCTAGCTGGGAGCTAATTGCTCTCTATATAAAGCTAAAGACTTAAAGATATAAAGTATATAATAAAACAATATTAAATTGATATATATTAAAACTTTCGAAAGAAGATTATTATTAATACAAAGTATTACTTTACTACTTAAAGTTTAAAAGCAAAAGCTAATAATATAAATAGGAGAATAAAGATTATATTAATTAAAACTTATAATAATATTAATAAGATTAAGTAGTATTATACCTTCTTATAGAAAAGTTATAAGATTATATATAATAAAATACTAGAAATACTAAGAGAAGAAGTATTCTAGAGAATTATTAAAATAATTAATAATACTAATAGTTCTAATAGCTTTATATTAATATTATTTATTTTTAAAGTATACTTATATTTTGATATATTATTACCACTATTTCTAGATATGATAATATATATAATAATTATCTAAAAAGTGATAGAAGAAATATATAAGATTTATATATAATATTAAATCTTAGATATTGTAAGTATAAATAATATTTTCTTTATTAGATCTATTTACTAGTTCGTATTATAATTAGATATATATATTTATTAAAGATAATAAGGTTAGACTAAATGTTTTAGGTTTATTTTAATTAATAGTAAGATATATATTATAGAGATAAAAGTTAAGTTTGATATTTTCTATATAATAATAATTAAATTATATTACTAGTTTTAAATAGATGAGAACAATAGTTCAAACTTTTATAATAATAAAATCAAAAAAGAAGTTTTATTAAAAGGATAATTACAATAGTAATATCTAAAGAAAGCTAAGATAATAAGAATAATTATATTAGAATAATATTTATATTATAAATGTTAGTAAGTCTTTAGCTTCACACAGAGAATATTTAGCTCCTAGCTAGGATCTATACTCCAACCTATTCTATACTAATAGCTACAGCTATAGTTACTTCAGGTTTTTAAATATTATATTATAAGGTTATACTAATAGTATATAATATAATAGATTTAACTTTAGGTAATACCTTCCCTACTATTAGCTAATAATAACCTCTATAACAGACTTTAATATATATACTTTTTTAGATTTCTAATAGGCTACTTCTAAGATATATTCAAAGTATTTAGAATTATCTTTAAATATCCCACTTTTAAGTACTAGATTCTTCTTTATTACTTTAATTTTATTTTTAAAAATCTACTAATAGCTTTATCTTCTAATAATATATTAAAACTGAATATAGTTATAGTTATTTTAAAGAAGCTAGAGAGAGTAGTAAAATTACTTTTATATAAAGCTAGTTTTTTTAAGCTTTTATAAAAGTAGTTATAGTTCTTATAGTTATTAACAACTTTTATAAGATTGATATTTATATTAAGGTTATAGGGGTTGAATATAGTAATAGATAGTAGCTAGGGGTATTCTTATTATTATTATTATTAGTAGTATTATTATAAAATAGTTAGTTAGTCTTCTATTGCTCTCTTTTATATCTATAGCTAGTATTATTAAGATGTACTAGTGGTATTTTTATTAGTATGAGTTAATATTATAAGTATTACTATAGTAAGTTTAATATTTTAAAGCTACTACTAGTATATTAAGCTATAACCTTCTAACTATTATAAAGCTTATACTAGCTTCTAAATTAAAGCTAGATTTAAACTAATAATTATACTACTAGGTCTTTTTAATTATATTTATCTATAGAGATATATATAGGCTATAGTATATAACTAGGTATTTTCCTATTATAGAGATTCTTTACTAAGTATTATATAAAGCTACTTATCAGGTAGGGGGGCTAAATATATAAAACTCTATAAACATTAGTTTTATTAATATTATATATTATAATATTTATTTTATAATACAAGAAGTAGAAGTACTAGGTAAGACTACTAGTTTTTACTTATATGATTTTACTATAACTCTAAGTAAACATTTTAAAAAGTTATACATTAAAGCATAGAAAACCTTATCAGTAAAGAAAGTATTATATTTTAAGTATTTTAATATCTGAAAATATAAGTAAATGAAGATCTTAAGTTTTAGATTTATTTATAAGCTTAAAAGTACTAATAGTATACTATATAAGAAATTATAACTAATTATTAAAAGTTTTAATAATTAAGCGAGAACTAATATCTTTATATAACTACTAATAATATAATACGTTAACTATTATTTCGTATTAATACTATTAGTAATGTTATAATCTAATATGTTAATAGAAATCTACTTATATAATACTACTTAAATATATATATATATATATAGAAATATAAGTATACTATTTCATATTAGTAAAACCACCTATTAATTTATATTGGTTAAATTTAGAAAGTATTATTATTATTACTATATGTTTATTATATAGCTTTATAGAATTAAGTATATATTAGTATGTGATATATTCTAATTATTATAAAGATAGACTAAGAATAAAAACTTGATTATATAGTCTATATTTTATAATTTCTAAATTTGATAATGTATATTTTAATATTATAAATATATAGATATATTATACTATTAGCTTATATTTATATCAATTTAATAATAAAGAGGAAGAAGAATTCTAATAGACAGAATTTATAATAAGGCTTAAGATAATACTTATAAATAATAAGTCTTTTATACTTAATAGAAGTATAATAATTTATATCAATAATAATAATATAATCCTTATTTCAAAAAGCTAAAATAAAAAGATTAGATTTATTAATTATATATTAAATAAAATGAACTTAATCTATATTAAACAATAAATATAAGGGGTATGTATAGTTTTTATATACTAACTCGAAATATATCTTAATCTTTTTGCTATAGCTTAATACTAAAATTTAATAGAGATAAATATTTAAAAGCTTATTAAGTATTTTATATAGTAAATAAATAACTTAGAATAAGACTCAATACGTATCTTTTCTAATATTAGAAAGATAAAGTTCTATATTTTTATTAATAGACTTTTTACTAATAGTAAAAATATAATATTTTATTTAGGATTTATTATGATTTAAGAGATAGAGGAAAAGAATAAGGATAATAATATTTTTCAATTTAAAAGTAATATTACCTATTTCCTTTTTCCTAATTTCAAAAGTATTATATAAGATATACTAATTCTTAAGATTTATAGTATAACTATAAGAATTAATATAAAATAAATAATTTCTACTATTTCTAGGTAAATAACTAAATATTCAAAGATACTAGTAATACTAATAGTAATTTATATTAATTTATACTATCTTATAAATATCTTATGAAATTGAGTATAATGAAAGAGAAGTATTTTATAATTAATATTATAGTATTTTAATAATTATATAAATAGAAGGAAATCTTTAGGATCTATTAGATTAATAGTAAAGAAAACTTTATAAATAGTATAACTAAGAAATCTAATAATTAAACTTTTAAAGGGTTTATAATAATAAATAAGGTAATAATATAGATAGAAGGATAGATTATAAGAACTACTAATAGTAATAATAAGAAGAGATAAAAGTAAAAAAAGATATATAAAATAATAAGAAGAGAGTAATAGAGAAAGAAAGAAGTATATTATAGTAAGAACTTAAAGTATTCAATATAGTATCAAATAAGAAGTATATTTTATAGAGAAATACTACTTAGAGTATTTATGCAGTTTTTAGTGTAATAAAAGGGATTTATATAACTAGAGGTAATTTCATACTACTTTTATATTTTATATTACTTTTACATTTTATACTACTTTTACGTTTTTTACTACTTTTCTATTTTATACTAGTTTTAGTTTTCAATATACTTTAGCTATAAAAGAGAGTATTACTAATATTAGGTTAAATATAGTACTGAGATGGCTAAAGTAGTAGTAGTAGGGAACTAAATAGTTGACCTACTTATTTAGGCTAATAAGAATAGAGGGATTATAATATAGATTTATCTTCATAGTGTATAAGCGCGCTCTATAACCTAGATATAGATATTACGAATAGACACAACTAGTTACGCACCATTTGGACGTTTACGGGTTATGAATCAATAATACTATTAATATAAAAGTTCTCTACTATTGATATAATCTGACTTATAATTTCTATATTAATAAAATAAGATTTAGTTTATTCTAATTAGTAGATAATCTTAATATATTAATTAAATATAACTAAGATATCAAAAGTCCTTACATAGATATAAATATTTCTAATATAACTAGATAACCTTGAAAACTTCGATAATTATATTATTATAATATTCTAAAGTATCTAATAACCAGTATGATGATAAAGTATTAATATCAAGATCTAATCTAATCAATATTTAATTTCCAATTCTATCAGCTTAATATATTAATTTATATAATTACTAGATAACTTTCTTTAAATATCTATAAGCTACGTATTAACTATAGTATTGAGAATAATTACATAAAACCCTAATTTAATATAGTAATATTTTTCATTAAAATAGTTATAACTAGATATTTGTATAGTTATCTCATAATTATCTTTTTTTAAATGACCATATAGAGTTTAAAGAGATTCTTAGTTTTATTATAAGAATTATAGACAGATTATAGATTATAAAATACCTAGCTTTTATATATACTCCATTTTAGTCTATTTTCAATAAGTTTATAAAAATCCTTAGCTTTATAACCTCAATAGTTATTTTTAGTTATATATATTAAATCTTAATTTCAATTAAACTCTCCCTAATTATTACTATAAAGTTTCTTATTATTATAAGATTAAATATTTATAAGAATAAATATAGTACAAAGCCTACTAGGCAGCTATACTAGATTATATAAAACCTAACCACTCTATTTATATGTATTCAAGCACTTCATTCTAGTTTGAATAGATTATATCTTTTAATAATTTATATTCAGACTATATATTATATTATTTATTTATTATAACTATAAGCTTAGGAATATTCAATTACCTTCTAAAATACTTTTAAATAATAAATATAAAGGAAATCCTATTTAATCTTTTATATTATTTCTTTAATAAACCACTTAAGAATAATACACTTAATTATTAGTAGTCTTAATATAATAATAAAATAATTTAATAGCTCTAATTTCAACTATTAATATATTATATTATAATTCTATATAACTAGCTAAAATATTTAGAAATACCTCAATCTAAATAATAAGCTAGATCTTAATATCTTAAAACTAATTAATTCATTCAACTTTATTAAATAGCTTATCTAAGAAAATACTACTTAATAGATACCTAAAAATATTAAACGTTTTACTCTTTTAACTAAAAATATTTTTAACTATTATATAGTAGATCTGAAACTTTAAATAATCCAAGAGTCAAATTATAAAAAAATAAAAAAATATTATAATATAATTTAGATATAAGTTAATATAACTATTAATAATAATCTATCAATACTTATTTAAATAGAATTTCTTAAGAAAAATAATATCTCTCTTTAAGCTTTTCTAAGAGTTCTAAAGTAGTAATATATATAGAATAATTTAATTATATAGTAATAAGTTAGAATAGAATATACGAAAATCCTTTAAAAAGCTAATTTAAATATCTCTAGTTTAATATAATATGATAAGTAGTATATTATCTACTTTTAAGTAGTTTTATATTAGATTCCTAAAATATAGGAAATTCTTATTATTAAAAAGTAATTTAAAGTATTTAGTTAATATATTTC
>QAPF01001178.1:0-12347 GCA_004367935.1 Colletotrichum sidae | reverse complement strand
AATTCTATGATAATATTTAAACTATTTAAATAAACTATAAGATAGTTTAAAACTAACTTATATTTAAAGAATATAAAGTAATACTTTCTAAATAACTATCTTATAATAATAGATTAATTAATTAAGTTAAATCTAAAAGTATAATTAAAATTTATATATTAGATTTTAATCTTATTATAAAATAAAACTTCTAAAATAATATTAATACAAGAGTTTTCAATATAAGTTATATTATTTAGTATTAAATCTAATATATTATTCTTATTTAAACTATTACAAATATTCCTAATTATCTATTTATCTTATCTTACTATAAGGAAGTTAGTTAAATTATAATAAATTATATCTATCTTATTATTTAAGTTAAAAGATTCCTTCTTAAAGAAATCTATTAAATTAGTAATATAAACAATTTTATAACTATTAAATATTATACTTACTAAAAATAAGTAAGATTTTCAAATAGTTAAAAAGATTTTAAAGGGGATATTAATTAACTTCTTAAAAACAAGGATTAATATTAATATATATTAAATTAGAAGAATAATAGCTACTACTATTAGACTTACTATTTAAAAGAATTATTTTAACTTTTAAAATATCTAAAAACACCTCTTAAACTTTATTAATATATCTTTGAGACTTTAACTATTTTTTTATTACTAACTTTTAATAGAAAGTATAAAGCTCTAAGTTATTCACTCTATTTATAATAATATTTTAAATAGTAATTATTAATTAAATATATAAGAATCTAATATATAAGCTTGTAATAATATATTTGACATACCTATAGTTTTCTAAAAGATATAAATAGCTCTTGAAATTATATAAGTATTTTAGCTTTAACTAAGACACCTTATCTAACTTTCCTATAAGAATAATCAATACAAATAGTAACTCACTACAACTTTGTATTAAAACTTTATTAATATAAACTCAAATACAGAAAATTTCTCTATATTTAATTAGACTATTAATGATTAAATTTAAAGTTTCTCTTTTAATAATATTCTAATATTAAATTATAACTCAACTTAATAAAATATATTAACTAAGTATTTAAAACTACTCTTTAATAGCAAGGATTCTCAAGACTTTAGAAATCTAATATATAACTATTTAAAAATTAATAGCATACTATTTATTATATTATATTAAACTAGAAATATTCAAATTAGCTTTTTCAAAGATTTTCTTATATTACACTCTAACTTATTACTATATAATTAAATTATTCCAAATATATTACTACTTTAGAACTCTTAGAAGAACTTAAAGAGAGATATTATTATTATTAAAAAGTTCTATTTAAATAAGTATTAATAAGCTATTATTAATAGTTATATCAAATTATATTTAAATTATATGATAATATTTCTTTATCTCTTTATAATTGGATTCTCAAACTATTTAAAGCTTGAGATCTATTATATAATAATTAAAAATACCCTTAGTTGAAATAGTAAAAAGTTTAATATTTTCAAATATCTATTAAATAGTATTCTCCCAGACTAACTACTCATTAAAATTAAATAGATTAATTAGTTTTAATATATTAAAATCTAGTTTAATATCTAGATTGAAATACTTCTAAATGTTTCAACTAGTAATATAAAATTATAGTATAATATACTAATAGTTAAAATTAGAACTATTAGATAGCTTTCTTATTCTATTAAGACTACTAGTAGTTAAATATATTATTTTCAAATAGTTTATTAAAGAATTAATATAATAAGTTAAAAAAGATTCCCTTTATATTTATTATTCAAAAATAATTCAAAAAGTAATTGAATATTCCCAAGCTTATAACTATAATAAATAAATAATACAATATATAGTCTAAATATAACTTGTTAAAAGGTATAACTTATTCAAACTAGAATAAAGTGTTTAAATGCATATAAATAGAATAATTAGACCTTATATAATTTAGTACAACTATCTAGCAGTCTTTATACTATATATATTCTCATATCTATATAATATAATAAGTCAATAGTATTATAATTATTATATTTAGAAGACTAATTATATAATTACTATTATCTAAACCTTTAAATTCTTTTTGAGAAATCTAGATTTAAAATTAGTAATTTTTTAATTCTCTTTTTAATTAAAATATTTAATTTTTAATTTTTAAAAATTAACTAAGAGTATATATAGTAACTATATAGTAAGATAAAGCTTAGTTTATACTTTAGAAAGTATAGGGGCTTATTTAAATTCTAAAAATACTTTTTACTATTTTAAATATTTAAAGTAGTAGCTGAAGTATTTAATATAGTATTAAAAGTATTATAATTAATTTTATAACATACGAAAACTTTAGAAAAGCACTATATAGTTTGTATAATAATTAAGATATTTTTATCCATAAATATAAGGTTTTAACAGTTGTAAACTATGAGTATATAATTTTAAATATAGGATCTCATTAATAAGAAAAAGATGAAAGATAATAGGATTATAAGATTATAAGATTATAAGATTATAAGATTATAAGATTATAAGATTATAAGATTATAAGATTATAAGATTATAAGATTATAAGATTATAAGATTATAAGATTATAAGATTATAAGATTATAAGATTATAAGATTATAAGATTATAAGATTATAAGATTATAAGATTATAAGATTATAAATTTAAAACATTCTAGTAATAGAAAAGATATAAATAACTACTTTAGTTTTATATATAGTACTTTATTACTTCTGAAATTATATAAGGTTATTGTTTCTATAGTAAAGTACTTAAGTTTAGAAGATCAAAATATTTTATAATATATTAAAATACTATTTTAGAAATATAAGTTATTATTAAAATGTTAGGCTATAGGTATTTACCCTATAGTAGTACTCGACTTATAATTGAATATTTAGTGGAATATTCTACCTTGTTCTTTTATAGGCTACTTATTAGTAGTTAACTTGAATACTTATAATTACTAATATAAGTCTGTATTATTAGAATATTCCAATGATTACTAATTAGAATATTCTAGAATTAAGTCTAGTATTATAAAGGAAGGCTTTTATGTCTTCTTTTAATATATGATGAGATTAACTAATAATACTATTCTTTTTCTTAATATAACTATTATTTACTCTCATATATTATATCTTCTTTTCCTGAGAAAATTTAATATGTATACTCTTATTATAAGGAATTACTTTACTAGATATAGGCTACTTATCTATTCTTTTTTAAATAAGTTATAAGTTTAGAGGTTTATCATATATATTATTTTCTTGAATTTTGAGACTTTTTTATTCAATTAAGTGAAACTTAATAAATAAATTATCTATTATATTTTGACAAAGCTTGATTATTTGTCTTAGCTAGTATAATATATAAGATTTAAGTACTTTTGCCTTATACTTAGAATAATATCTAAGCTCTTTATTCTATATATAAATTTAACTATATATTTTATCTAATCATAGTATATATATTAATACTAACTTATAACTAGTAAAAATAGTAATAAAGCTACCTATTAGTATAAACAATTATAACCCCAGTTTTAATATTTAATTTTATAGTAGTAGAAAACTTCGCAGTAATAATTAGAAAAAGCCTTATAAAAATTAGAACTTAATATGTATAGCTCAAAAAACTACTAAAATTATAAGGTTAATAATTTTTATAAACCTCTTACAAATAGGATAAAATAATACATTTATAAAAGTTAGGTATTCTATAATCTTTTACTTTTCGATATCCTATCCTTAGTATAATTTAATAACTAAAATAAGAAAATATTATATTTTTATAATAGAATAAAAATCTCTCTAAAATCTATATAACTAAATACTATAAAATAAGTATAGAAATGTCTAGCTATAGCTATTATAATTAAAGCTATTATTATATAAAAACAATTTTAATAGAATTATCCTAAACGTTATAATCAATAAGTAGCCTATAGATCTTTAAAAGAATATTATCTAGTTAACTTATAACTTATTATATTAACCCAATAGTATTAAAACTAAGTATTAATTACATAATACTTTAAATTAATATGCTACTATAATACTAGTTATTAGATACTTTAAAATATTATAATACTATAATTATAGAAGTTTTAACGCTATTTAGCTATACTAGAAGAATTTATATCTATATAGATATTATTTATATATTAACTATACTAAGAAGATAAAGAAGAAATAAAATAACTATTGATATAATATCAAAATAAAATATTTTTAAAATCTATAAGTATTTAGATTATACCAAAACTTATAACACCTTACTTATTTTTAAATCCTATATTGATTTTTAAAGTAATCTTGTTAAGTTAAATATAGAATATAACTTTTTAAAATACTTTTAGTTATTATATTTTTCTTAAAAATAGTCTTCTTATTCTTATATCTAAGATAATATCTTTAAAGATAACTTTAGAAAACTTTAAAATTAAGAAGACCTCTAGTTTAATTAATATTATAGAATAATAATAAATGTAATTCTAGAAGATCTCTATAAGCTTCTCAAAATTAATTATTCTAATTTTATTCTTCATAATTATAAAGTAAATTACTCTAAAGCTTTTATTTAATATCTTACTTATATTATTATATATTATTTCTATATTTATCTCCATTATTATAATATTATTAATATTATGTTAATAATAAATATCTTTTTAAAATATAATACTACCATTTTATATTCTTTAGTAGTATATCGTATTAATTAGTATTCTATTATTAGGTTTAAGTATATGTAGTATTTATTATATATATTTCTATTTTCTAGTTTCTTATAAAGTAGTTTTAAAAAATTACTATTATCTAATTAATATAAAAATTAATATAATTCCTAATAGTTATCATATTAAGTATACTTTTAATTATTATATATATTACTAACTAGAAACTAATTATAATCTATAAGATAATTACTCTCTTATTCAAATTATTATTATCAAAATTCTAAATAATTCTATAATTTGTTTATGTAATTTGTTAATAATTAGTTTCATTTCATTAATAATATTATAGAGAAAACTAATTAGACTATATATCTAGTATATAGTTATAAATATTTCTTTATCAAATTTCTCGTATAAGATCTAAGAATTCAAATGAATATATTTAAATAAGTTAATCCTAATTATTATTACTTTAAATATTTCAACACTATTAATATAATTATAATCTTTAGTAAATATCTTGGAAATGTAAAAATGTTTTTTAATTCTTTATAATAATTATAATAAACTAAAGAAGTCTTAAACTTATTTCTAATTATAATAGTTATTTAAATTGTGGTTATATTGAAGGATTTTAATCTATTTAATTATTTACCTCTTAAGAACCCTTTAAAAGAAACTACATCTAGTAGTCAGCTCTTGCCTTATAAATCCTTTAGATAATACTAAGGCTAAGGAACTATCTAAATAGAAGAAACCTCAAATAGTAATAATACAGTTATTTAATATAATTACTAATAAATATAAAAGGTATATTATAAAAAGAAGGTATAGGCTTATATATATTATAATTACTTCTTTAAAGGATTATAATAAGTTACTATATAATACTAATACTAACTAGCTAGTAATACTTATTACAAACTATTAATAGTTACTAGTTATAAATAGCTATTAGTAAGAACTAATAACTAATAGTAATTATTATACTTAGTTTATATAATTAGAAAGCTTATAATTACTAGTTATACTTACTTGCTATAAGATTTAAACCTATTACTCTTATTATAAAACGGTAAAACCTAGCTAGATGTTCAACTACTACGTTAAGCGGAATAGTTATTTAAATAATTCAAAGGTTATTTTAAATTAGTATAATTGATATCTTATAATGTATTTATATTTACCTAGTTAATATAACATTAAATATTCTTTTTATAGAATCTTATTTAATATTATAACTAATACATTTAGTAATAAATATTTATATTTTATTTTTAAATATATTATAGTTTTCACTTATATTTTTATCATAGGAGGGCCTGATAGCTCGCTTTCTACTACGACTATCAGCAGATATATTACCTCCTAAAGTACAACTTTAGCCTTCTTATCTCCCTACTAACTATTATAACTAACCTCTAGTTAATCTAGAGCTAAATCCCTTACAGTTATAATAGTTAGTATATTTATCTTATATTAACTTTTTTAATAATAAATAACTAATAACTCCTTTTATAATAACTTCACACGTTTAAGCCTTTATAACTATTAATATATAATTGAAATATCTCAAAATATTTAATTACTACTAATTATAAGTACTCTATTTAAATATTTATTATAACTTTAAAATTTTATAACTTTAATATCTCTATTATAGACCAAGTCTTACTTATTTTTAAGATAAACCTTTGTTTTATTAATATAAAAGTTCTCTACTATTAATATAAGCTAATTTATAATATTTATATAAGTATAATAAGACTCAGCTTATTCTTATTAGTAAATAATCTTAATATATTAAATATAGCTAATATGTAAATAATACTTATTTAAATATAGATATTTCTAATATAATTAAATAGTTTTTAGAATTCTTATAATTATATTATTATAATACTCTAAAGTATCTAAGAATTAGTATTATAGTAAAGCTTTAACATTAAAGTGTTATCTAATTAATACTTAGTCTTTATTATTATTAGTTTAATATAGTAATTTATAGGATAACTCGATAATTTTCTTTTAGATATTTATAAACTACTTATCAATTATAACATATACAATAATCTTATTAAAACGTAATCTAATATACTAATAGTTTCAATTATAATAATTATAGTTAGATATCTCTATACTTATTCTATAATATTCTTTTTATAAGTAGCTATATAGGTTTCGAGGAGATTTTGATTTTATTATAAGGATATAATTATAGAGAAATAATAAATTATAAAATACTTAGTTCTTAGTATTGTATTTTGTTTTATCTTTAAGAAGTTTATAAAAGTTCTTAATCTTATAATTTGAATAATTAGTTTTAACTATATATATTAATCTTTAGTTCTAATAAAGTTCTCTCTAATTATTATTATAAAGTCTTCTACTACTATAAAGGTCAATATTAAAACGAGGGGTATAATTATCTATAATAATAAGTAATTTTATTACTATTATAACTAGTTATAAGCTAGTATTGGTATAAATACTATTATTAGGTAAAATGTATAGTTAAATCTATATATAAAGTATAGAGCTTAGATATTATTCTAAATATAGAATAAAAATAACCAAATATATTTATTACTTAATTAGTATATCTTACTGAATAAGGGTTCTGATTATCTTAATTATTTTGCTAAAAGTAATATACTATTTTATAGATACCTAGTAGTTTCTCCTAAAATATATATAAAACGTTAGGAATCTTTATAATCCTAGCTACTACTCTTTCTAATTAGAGTTATTCTTTATAATAAGGCTTTATATTCAGTTACTTTTACTTTATACTTAAAATGGTATCTAAGTTTTTTACGTTATAAATAGATTTAACTATAGACTTTACCTAATAATAGTATTTATACTAATACTAGTTTATAACTAGTTAAAATAGTAATGAAATTACTTATTATTATAGATAATTTTACTTTTAGCTCTAACATTTAATCCTATAGTAATAGAAGACCTCGTAGTAATAATCTATATAAAGAGAGTTTTATTAAAACTAAGGTTTAATATATATAGCTAAATATAACTACTAAGGTTATAAGATTAAGAACCTTTTTAAACTTCTTAAAGATAGAATAAAATAAAATATTAAGAACTAGGCGTCCTATAATCTATTATTTTTCTATATCTATACTTTTATAATAGATTTAAAATTCCTTTAAAATGCATATAACTATTTATAAGAAAAAAACTATAAAATAAATATAGTAATATTTATTTATAACCCCTATAATTAAGGCTATTAGTTTATTAGATTAAACCTTAATAAAACTATCCTGAAAGCTATAACTAATAGATAGATTATAAATATTTAAAATATAATTATCTACCTATTTAATGTAATAGTTCAATATCTAGCTGGATTTCACCGTTTTATAGTAAGAGCAGTAGGTTTAAAGCTTACAGTAGATAAGTATAACTAGTAGTTATAAACCTTCTAGTTATATAAACTAAGTGTAATAATTACTACTAGTTATTAGGTCTTATGAATAGCTAGTAACTATTAATAGCTAGTAACTATTGATAGCTAGTAACTATTAATAGCTAGTAATAAGTATTAATAGCTAGTTAGTATCTAATATTATATAATAACCTATTATAATCCTATAAAGAGTAATTATAATAAATATAAATATTTATATACCTTCTGTTTATTAGCTATTATATCAACTAACTATATTTACTCCCTGAAGTTCTCTCTATTTAAATAGTTCTTTAATACTAGTAGTATTTATAGGGTAAATAGAATAAGAGCTAACTATTAAGTATAGTTTTCTTTAAAGGGTCCTAAGAGGCATATGATTTTAAATAGATCAAAAACCTTCAACACAACTACAAAATATAATTATCTAGCTATCTTACAAATTACTATATTAAGTTAAAACTTTTAGAGATTAAGTATTAATTAGATAATATCTTAATATTAATAGACTATTATAATACTAATTACTAGATACTTTAGAGAATTATAATAATATAATTATCAGAACTTTAGAAACTATTAAATTATATTATAAGTATTTATATCTATATAAATATTATTTATATATTAGTTATACTTAATATATTAAGACTATCTACTAATAAGAGTAAGCTGAGTCTTATTATATTTATATAGAAATTATAAGTTAATTTATATTAGTAATAGAAAACTTTTATATTAGTAATATAAAGTTTCATCTTAAAGGTAAGTAGGGCTTAATCTATAATAGATATAGTAAGGTTATAAATATTAAGGTTGTAATAAATATTTTAATAGAATACTTATAATTAGTAGTAATTAAATATCTCGAGATATTTGAATCATATATCAATAGCTATAAAGGCGTAAAAGTATAAAGTTGTTATATAAGGAGTTATTAGTTAT
This sequence comes from Colletotrichum sidae, assembly GCA_004367935.1. Taxonomy (NCBI): domain Eukaryota; kingdom Fungi; phylum Ascomycota; class Sordariomycetes; order Glomerellales; family Glomerellaceae; genus Colletotrichum; species Colletotrichum sidae. The sequence continues at coordinate 3,297 of QAPF01001178.1, read as the reverse complement.
TTAGTATTTATAAAAAGGTTAATATAAGACGGGTATACTAGCTACTATAGCCACAAGGGGTTTAGCCTTAAATTAACTAGAAGCTAGTTATAATAATTAGTAGGGGAATAAGAAGGCTAAAGTTATACTTTAAGAGGTAATATATCTACTAATAGTCGTAATAAAAAGCGAGCTATTAGCCCCTCCTATAATAAGATTTTATATGAATATAATTATTTAGGTATTTAGTTTAACTAGTTATAAGTTTTATATTAATATATTCTTAATAGTTAATATGAAATATATTTCCCGTTTGACGTAGTAGTTTAACATCTAGCTAGCCTTTACTATTTTATAGTAAGAGTAGTAAGTTTGAATTCTACGGCAAATACTTATAACTAGTAGGTATATACTTTCTAATTATATAAACTAAATATAATAATTATTACTAGCTATTAGCTATTACTATTAGCTATTAATAGCTAGTCACTATTAATAGCTAGTAATAAGTATTACTAGCTAGCTAGTATTAATATTAAATAACTACAATCTTTTAAAGAAGTAACTATAGTAAATATAGGCCTATACCTTCTTTTTATAATATACTTTCCGTATTTATCAGCCATCGTATTAACTAACTACATTTACTACTTAAGGTTTTCTCTATTTAAATAGTTCCTTAGAACTAGTAGTTTCTTTAGGATAAATAAAACAAGAGCTAACAACTATATATAACTACTTTTTAAAGGGTCTCAGAGAAATATATAACTTTAAATAGATTAGAGACCTTTAATACAACCACTAATATTAATTATATTATTTAAATTAGAGTTATTATTATTTTTAAGTTTTCTAATATAAAAGGTTATTATCTTTTAATAAGTATAAACTTTCTAATTTTCAAGAGTTATTTAATCTGTTTTAAGTTCTTTTTAATTTCTTATCTTAAGTAGCAGTAACTCTTTAATAAGTTTTAATATATCCTTCTATTTATTAGATTAATACTTCTTTATTAAGTATTTCTATTAGTTTCTTCTTTATAATCTTCTTATTCATAGAGAAATATATTCTTCTATTAATAAAGTAATTCTCAAGTAATTATAATATTCTTCTTTTTATTATATTAAAGATATATTTCTTCTTAGTTTTAGAAAGATCTTTAATAAATATTCTATAGCTTTTCAAAATAGAATTCTTATTCCTTTTACATTTATATATAGTAGTAAATATATATTATCAATACTTATATTTCTTTTAGAAAGTATAATTTATTCTCCTTACTAGTTAAATATAACTTCCTAATGTAAATTAATTAGTATCTTCATTCTTATTTATTAATCTATTCTTCTATACTTATTAATATAAGTTATTATATTTGAATTATTTTATACTTCCCTAAGATTATTAATAAAATCTAGAGAAGAAGATATAATTTAAAATGATAAATTAGAAGGATATTTATAATAAGTATAATTTTATTATATCTTAATTATAAGTATTTCTCTAAGAATTATAGTTTTAGAAATATATATATTTATTAGATGAATTATAACTACTAAGTAGAAGTTTCTTTCTAATAGAATTCTATATATATCTTCTAATTAGAATCTTTAAAAATCCTATAAAATAGGCTTCTATCTAATTATTATCCTTAATAATATACTTATACTTAATAATATATATAAATTAGTATAGCTAGCTATAATTAAGATTAGTATTAAAGTTAGTATAATTATTAATTTAATCTTCTTAACTACAATTATATATTATAATTATATAAATATACTACTAGTAGTAAGTAGAGAAAATCTGAGATAAAAATTAAGCATTACAAATTATTATTATATATATTTACTAGTATATGAAGTAGTATTTCTTTTTAATACATTATAGAAAATAGATTTAAAAATAATAACTATTATATTTATTAAGTAAGTAGTAATATCTACTTTATTTAGATAATATATAGTAATCCCTTGTTATACTATTTCTTATAGTTATCTTTCTCCTTTATATTTTAAATCTTACTATTAGCTATTAAGTATTTTAATTTCTAGACTTCTAAGATATTTAAGAACTATATTCAGCTAAATAGCTATACTTTTAAATATCTATTTAGTTTTTCTTATGTTATTTAGTAAGTAATATTAATTAGTCTTCTTCTATTATTAGTATATAAGTAAATACTTAGAGAAGCAAATACTTAAGCAATACTTGGGGATAGGAGTAGTAGATAATAGTTTTATAATAATTTTAGTTTTAATATTACTTATTATAATATTATAAACTTACTAGTTTTCTAGATATCTTTATAGGGTATTTATTATAATTACTTATAGAATACTTAAAAAGAAGTATTAGAAGTTTTCATAGTTATTTTATATTACTAATTTGTCTTCATTATTTCTCAAGATCTTTTAATTAAATAAACTAAGACTTTTTCGAGATTTTCTTTCTCTTATTGGTTATAGTTTAAACTCTAAAAGTCAAATTAAAAACCAGATATAATTTATTTCTTACGTTATTTTTATTGGAAGAAGGTTTACTATATTATTATAACTATTAAGTTAATTTCTTATTATCTTTCTACTTACTAAATATATATAAAATATTGAGAGATAATAGTAAGAAATACTAATATACTATAGACTTTTCTCTCTTATTTATATTAGTCTTGTTTTATCTATTATTTATTAGTTTATCTAGAAGGTAATATATACTATACGTAATCTTACTATATAGGTATAAAGTAGTATTTTAATCATTCGTTTTTTATTCCTATATTATACAATATGAGGTACTATAAAAGGCTCTAGATTTACAGTATAGTAATTACTTACTAATTACTATACAATTAGCTATAACTCATACTAAGTAGCTAATACTTATTACTAATAAGGCGTAGAAAGCATACTACTATATATATAATAATATAAATAATTACTATATACCCTATAGTATAATATAACTAATATTAATAACTTTTTCTTTTTACTATATGTCTTAATACCTATCTATTTATATAAAAACTAATACTCTTAACGATTTATACTTTTATAGCTTAATAATATTTAAATACCTATTTATTTTTCTATTTGAATTACCCTCTTTCTATTTTAATAGTTATATAGTTTGAATTAATAAATCTCTTAAACATATCATTCAATATATCTTCTATAAAACTATTAGTAGTATTATTATTTCTATTAATCTACTATATCTTATAGAACTTATAGTATTTATATAACTACCTTAATATTATAATATTAATCAAAAGGTATTTTTCTTTAGTAGTATTAAGTTTTATAAAATACTTAT
>QAPF01001177.1:0-12630 GCA_004367935.1 Colletotrichum sidae | reverse complement strand
TAAGTTATAAGTTAGCTAGATAATATTCTTTTAAATATCTATGAGCTACTTATTAATTATAATATTCAAGATAATTTTATTAAAACTTATTCTATAGTACGTTTTTACAAATAGCTATATAGATTTTAAGGAGACTTTAATTTTATTATAAAACATATAGAGAAATAATAGATTATAAAATACCTAGTTTTTATAAGCATTCTATTTTATTCTATTTTTAAGAAGTTTATAAAAGTTCTCAACCCTATAACCTTAGTAGTTACTTTTAGTTATATATATTAAACCTTAGCCTTAATAAAACTCTCCCCATATAAATAATTACTATAAAATCTTCTATTACTATAAAATTAAATATTAGAACTAGAAGTATAATTATCTATAATAATAAGTAATTTTATTACTATTTTAACTAGTTATAAGCTAGTATTAATATCAATATTATTATTAGGTAAAAGTTATAGTTAAATCTATATATAGGGTGAAGAACTTAGATACTATTCTAAATACAGAGTAAAAGTAACTAAATATTATAATAAGTAGTAATGCTAAAGTAGTTATTATAATAAATATTTCTAACTCATATTAAGATATCGTAACAACCCTTAGAATAATATCTATTAAAATACTAACTCTTAGGATTAATAATACTATTATACTCCTACTAATAACTAACTATTTAAAATAGCCTTTTCTCTTATTCCTAAAGTTTTTGAATAAATAGAAATAATACTAAGTATAAACCTAATAAATAAAAACTAAACTTAAAATTAATTACTATTTTCTTAATAATAATTAGAAATATTAATACTTAATCTACTCCTATTTAAACTCTGGTTTCTAATAAATAATTAAATCTTTCTATATAACTAGAAAACTAAGGAACTCCTATAACCTATATAATCTTATAAATTATTTTAATAAGACTTATTTAGATCTAAATAACTAGCCCTATACTATTATCTAACTATAGAACTTCAAATAAAAAGAAAATAAATATCTAATTACTTTCTTATTTTAAGTTAAGAAAACCCTAAGTAAAATTAAAAGATATATATAATTAAATATAATCTAGATCTCCCTCTTAAAAGCTATATTATTCCCCTATTTTAAGAAACTACTTATTATAATTAATCTTCCTACTAAGTATAAACCCTAATTATTAAAAATCTAAAATATAACTTAGAAACTTAAATCTATAAGAAAGATACCTATTTACTATTCACTACTCTATTAGAAACCTATTACTTATAATATAAAAAGTAATATTATAATAACTAAAATAGTTAAAAATAGTAGTAATACTAAAACTCTAATAGCTCTTCTTCTACTTTTAAGAAGTATACTAAAAACCTTCAAAATACCTACTAATACTATAAATATAATAAGAAAAACTATTTTTATAAGAATTATATAATATAGAAATATAAAGAAACTATAATAAAGTCATAAAAACTATAGCTACTATAAATCACATTAGGAACAATTAGGAAGATAGTATTCCCCCACTTAAGAATAATAAGGATTTAAGAAAAAGTAACTATAAAGTAAATTTAAACCTTAAAGTTAATAGAAAGAGAAGTAATAAAATAAAGAAAAATAAGAGAGAAATAAACCAACTAGTAATCAACTATTATTTAAACTAAAATCAATAGAAATTACTCTATTAATATACTTATCAATATAAATTATAATAATTATACTATTATTAGTACTTCTTTTATAAAGAAACTTCACCTCCTACTAATTAATAAATTAAATAAATAGATAGATAAATATACTACTAAGCTATTACCTAGTAATACCTAGGAGATAATTATCCTATTACTAAAAGTTAGTAGCTATATATAGGAGATTTATATTTATATTATGAAAAGTTTCCAATTATTTTTATACTTTAGATAACTATAAATAGAAGATAACTATATTATATATAATACTAGAACCTAATAGGTAGCTTATAAGAAAGATAATATAACAGCCCATTTAAAATACTAAGATAAATTAATAAAACTTAAAGAAATTTAATTAGCCTACCTACTTAATACTAATTTATTTATACTTATCTACTAATATATTATATAATGTATTAATAAAATATTAAACCTCTATTAGGTTATATCTATTTGCCTAATAAATATTAAGAAAGTATTAATCCTAAAAGTAGAAGTAGACCTAAGAAATTAGATCACTATAAGTATTTTAAAGAAATTCTTAGACTTCTCCTATTTAAATATAATATATTAACTACCCTTTAACTAATTAGAAATAGATTATTATATTCTATTAATCCTTAATAATAAAAAATAAAACCCTGATTTCCTATACAAACTTCTTTATAATATCTTATAAGAAAAACTTCTAATATTTAAAAAGACTTTAGAAGACTTATTTAACAAAGGATTTATTAAAATGAATAACTCTTCTGCTAATACCCTAATCTTTCTTATAAGAAAACTAAATAAAAGAATATACTTCTATATAAATTATAGAACTCTTAATATAATTATAAAAAAGCTATTACTCCCTTCTTCTTATATTGAAGATACTCTAGAAAGTTGCTATAACTTATCAATATACTTAGCTTAATATTACTACTATATTCTCTAAAGTTAGAATTAATAAAGTAAACTAAAAGAATATAACTTTCTAGATATATTATAATCTTTTCAAATGAATAATATACCCCTTTAAACTTACTAATACTCCTATTATATTCTAATAATATATTAATAATTATTTATAGTAATTCCTAGATAACTTTATCACTATACATATTAATAATATTCTTATTGATACTGATAATATATAATAAGAATATCAGGAGAAAATCTCCTAAGTATTTAACTAATTTATTAATATAAATCTCAAGCTAGATCTTAAGAAATATAAGTTTTCTATTACTATAATAAAATACATTAAATCTATTATATCAACTAAGAAGAATTCTTATATAACTTAGAAGAATTAGAAATTATTACTAACTAACTACTTCCTAAATTATTAAGAAGTATTTATAGTTTCCTAAAGTTTACAAACTACTATAAGATCTTTCTATTATAATATAATACTATTATAAAACCTTTAAACTACCTAATTTAGAAATATATACCTTTCAATTAAAAACTAAAGTAACAAGAAGTCTTTCTCATATTAAAATACCTCTTTACTATAGAATTAGTCTTATAGATATTCAATCCTAATATTCCAACTATAATAGAAACTAATTACTCTAAATTTACCTTAAGTAGTATACTAATTTGAAATAATAAAATTAAATCAAAATACCTAATAACTTTCTACTCTTAATACTTAAACCTTATAGAGTTTAACTATTTAATTTATAATAAAGAATTCCTTATAATATTAACTTACTTATAAGTATAAAAAACAGAACTATAAAATACTGAGAAATTTAAAGTCCTCACTAACTATAAAAACCTTAAATACTTCATAAAGAAGTAGTAATTTATAGAAAAGTAGAATTAATAAACAGAAGGATTATCCTAATATAACTTCTATTTTAAATACTAACTAAATACCTAAATAGTAACTCTTCATATTCTCTCCAAAAAGAAGTAAAATACCCCTAAAAATAGAATAATAAGAAGTAATAAAAATAAGTAATATAAATTATCCTAAATATTACTATCCCTATAAAACTCTAAGTATAATATATAAGTATTATTAATACTTAGGTCTTTAAGAAGAAACTAGACCTATAGGAGATATAAAACTATACTACTAAAAGGGACTCCTTATATTAATAAGTCTTTATAATAATCTAATAAGACGAATATAACTTCCACCCTAATTTCCATATTAAAATCTAAATTACTAAATATACCGTTAATAAAATAAAGTAGCTTGCCTTTAGAAATAGACTTTAGATACTAAATAGTAAAAATAGTAATAACTCCCTTAATAAACTTAGGATTAAATTAATTTAAAAGGTATATAATTCCTCCTCTATAAAGTATTTAAAGTATAATAATATAATAGAAATTATACGCTATTAGTTCTACTAGTCTAAATAGTCCTAAAATATATACTAATTTATATATACTTATAATATATAGAGGAATATTTACATCTAGAAGTAATTAAAAAAAGAATTCTTAAAATTCCTCTTAATATCTAACTAGTTATACTCTAATCTATCTATAGATTTTATGACTAACTTATCTTTTATAAAAGGATAAAGTAACTATTACTTCTAAGTTATTATAAACTAATTAAGTAAGACTCTTATATTAGAGGATATAGATACTATAGAAGTAGAAATGTATACCTAGTAGTTTCTTAGTTATTATTATAAATTCTATAATATACTATATCTTATTATAAATAATAGAAATTCTAATTAAATAAGTTACTTCTAATAAGTATTATATATCTATTAAATACTAATTACTACTTATAGATAGATAGAACCATAGAATAATATAACTAAGAAATCTAAATAGTCTTAAAAGTATTTATATACTAATTATAAGATAATTAAAACGACCTACTACTTATTATATAGCTAGTTTTTTAAAACTAGTAGTATAATACTATAGGGATAATATCTTTCTTTATAAATTATAGTTATTATATTAACTCTATCCTAATAGTTAAAGAAGTAGTATTAATACCTAATAATAATAAGAATACTACCTACTAATTAATTAAAATAAATATAATTAGTAATAATATATATCTATACTAAAGAAGTAGCTACTTAGTGGAAATCAGAAGTCTAAATAAATAAGACCTAGTCCCCTACTAATTAATACTATATTAATAATAACATATAACTTAATATTTCTAACTATAAGTTGCTAAAATTAAACTAAAAGCTAACTTAGTTATATTATAAATAAATAATAAAAAAAGTCTTATTACTATATATTATTGAATTAGATATATTAAAGTCTATCTATTTATAATTCTATATAGATATTTTCTAAAGGATTACTATTAATCCCCTATTTAGATAAGTAATTACTAATAACTAGCTACTATTACTAATAAATAATAATAGAAAAGCTAAAAAACTAGTTAAAGATATTCTTACTATAAAGATATATTAAATATATAGAAAATATTACTAGGAAGCTCTTATTAAATAAAAAAGATATATAGATCTTATATAAAAACTAGTCAATATTATTATAAATATAGTAATACTAAAGTCTTATAAAGATATATATAGACTAATAATAAATAATAATAATCATCTAACTTATAGCTTATAGCTAAGTAGTAGTTAGGAAAGAAGAAGGTAATATTACAAATTATATTTAGATAACTAGCTAGAATTATATTTAAATATCTAATATTAACCCTCTTATCTAAATAGGACCCTAATAAGCCCTAGGTAGTATTATATATATAGACTTTTGTAGATATTTATAAAGGCTTCTCTTTTACCTCTTAGTTCTAAATAAATAGTATCTTATACTACTTATAGTTAAATAAACCTAAGTCTAGCCTTTTATAGAAACAATTTAAATAGAAGAAACCTTAAGTAGTAATAATACATTTAGTTAATATAATTACTAATAAATAGGGAAAGTATAGACCTATCTATCGCAATTACTTCTTTAAAGGATTATAGTAGGGTAATACTAATACTAACTAGCTAGTAATACTTATTACTAGCTATTAATAGTTACTAGCTATTAATAGCTAATAGTAAGAACTAATAGTTAGTAGTAGTTATTATATAGTTTATACAGCTAGTAGGATTAATTATAGTTACTTACTATAAGATTCGAATCTATTATTCTTATTATAATAGTAAGAGTTAGCTAGACGTTAAACTACTACATCAAGTAGGATTAATAAATAAGATAGGTATTTTAATTATATATAAATTAACTTAGATTTTACTTTTATTTATTAGATTAATACTGGTGTGAGCTAACGTCGTGAGTACTACTAGGTAAGTTTAATACTTCAAAGCTACTACTATATAGACTATTACAAGGCTTATATTAGTAAGTTTGTACACTTAGTTATTACTTCGTTACCTATTAGCTTCTATATATTTCTAAGTTAGAACTAGGTTTAAACTAGTAACTATACTACTAAGTCTTGTAACTATATTTACCTATAGGGATAGATATAGGCTATAGTATATAACTAGGTATTTTCCTATTATAGAGATTATTTACTAAGTATTATATAAGGCTACCTACTAGGCGGGAGGCTAAATATATAAAACTCTATTTATTAGATTTATAGTTTAATATTAGACTTTAAGGAAGTATTCTGTTAATATATTATAAAGTAGCTTTTAAAAGAAATCTAATTCTATTCTATCTAAAATCTTCTTTAAACAAATATTATAATTAAAAGGTTTCTAATAAAGTAAGAACTTAGAAGCTTTATTCTAATTAAATAAGTCTATAAAAGAAATATAATTAGTGAGTAGAACAATTATTATCTATTTTAAAGTAAGTAGTAATATAACTATTAGATTTATATTAACTTATATTAAGTTAATTATTACTTACTTCTAGCCTCTTTCTCTTATATTCAAAGATATTATAATCAATAATTTGATGAAATCTATGAATCTATCTATATAAATTTCTTTTAATATATTACTACTAGCTTATATAATAAAACTATTAATTATATCTATCTTTACCTTATTTATTATAAGGTTTAGAATGACCTTTTAGTATTATTATAATAACTTCTTAAAATTAGTTAAATATACTTTTTTAGAATTATATAGAATAAAGCTTTAAATATTTATTTATTTAGTTACTTTTGCTCTATACGTAGAATAATATCTAAACTCTACATTCTATATATAGATTTAATTATAAACTTTACCTAATAATAGTATTTATATTAATACTAGCTTATAACTAGTTAAAATAGTAATGAAATTACTTATTATTATAGACAATTATGTTTCTAGTTCTAATATTTAACCCTATAGTAGTAGAAGACCTCATAGTAATAATATAGCTAAAAGTAACTACTAAGGTTATAGAGTTGAGAATCTTTATAAACCTCTTGAAGATAGAATAAAATAAAGCGCTAAGAGCCAGGCGTTCTATAATTTATTACTCTTCTATATCCTATCTTTAGTATAATCTAATAGTTAGAATAATAATATATTATATTTTTATAATAGAATTAAAATCTCTTTAAAATCTATATAGCTATTTATAAAAGGAATACTATAGAATAAGTATAGAAATATCTAGTTATAATTATTATAACTAAAACTATTATTTTATTAGAATAAGTTTTAATAAAACTATTCTAAATATTATAATTAATAGGTAGTTTATAGAAGTTTAAAAGAATATTATCTAATTAACTTATAATTTGTTATATTAAGCTAATAATACTAAGGATTTAGTATTAATTAGATAACACTCTAATAGCAATATATTATTATAATATAAGTTACTAGATATTTTAGAATATTATAATAATACAATTATAGAAGTTTTAAAAGCTATCTAGCTATATTAGAAATATCTATATCTATATAAATATTATTCATATATTAGCTATACTTAATATATTAAAATCATTTACTAATAAGAGCAAGTTAAATCCTATTAGACTTATATAGAAATTATAAATTAGTTTATATTAATAGTAGAGAACTTTCATGTTAGTAGTATAAAGTTTTATCTTAGGAATAAGTAGGGCTTAGTTAATAAGAAGATCAAAATTATAAATATTAAAGTTGTAATAGATATTCGAATAGAATACTTATAGTTAATAATAATTGAATATCTTAAGATATTTAAATTATATATTAATAGTTATAAAGGTATAAGGGTATAAGGGTATAAGATTATTATAGAAGGAGTTGTTAATTATTTATTATCTATAAAAAGGTTGATATAGAACAGGTATACTAATTATAGCTATAAGGGGTTTAACTTCAGATTAACTAGGGGCTAGCTATAGTAGTAAATAGGGGGATAGAAGGGCTGAAGTTATACTTTAAAGAGTAATATATCTACTAATAGTCATAATAGAAAGCGAGCTATTAGCTCCTCCTGAATATTTATTTCTTAAAATTAATATATATTTTAATTAGCCTAATAATAAAAATTTCCTAATTAGTACTTAAGATAATATTTAATTAGTATAACTCTAATAATATAGTTAATATAAAGTTTTATTATTCTATAAACTTCTTATTACTTATTTTATAATAATTATAATTATTATTAATCTAAATAGAAAGAAAAGATTTATTATCTATTAGTATAAAAACTAAAAAGAATAACTTATTGATTTAGTTCTATATCTCTCTAGTTCTACTTATTACTAATATATTTTTATTAATAATTATACTAAGTTATCTTTTAAAGAATTACTTTTAAAAGACTAGGTTTTTTTTATTATCTATAATTCTTTTATATAATTATAAGATTTAAATATTAATATTAGAAGTTACTGATAAGTAGGTAAAATATAGTTTGGATTTAGTATTAAAATAGTCTTCAGTATTGTAATATATATTAATACTAGCTTATATATATATCTAAATAACTATAGAGTCTACTTACTAAGTCTTATATATATTTATAATAACAATTAATTAAGGTTTATCATTCATAGCTATCTATCCACTTAATTTCTTATAATAAGGAAGAATAATATTACAGTAGTATTATACTAGTATTAAGACAGCTTAAGCTACTTTAAACTTATTATCTATATATCCCTATTCTAATTAATTATTAGTTCTAAATAGAATAAAGGCTGTAATTAGCTATAAGTTTATAACTCTATATTAAAGATGTTAAGATTTATTATAATTATATAATAATAGTAAACTATAATATAATAATCTATCTAATTAATATTATAGCTAATAATAACTATTCAAATTTAATAAGAGAGAGTTAGTTAGAAGTAATTTAGCTAGATATTTCTTATTTAAGACTACCTTCCTATTTATCTTATGACTAATTCAAACTTAATAAAGAATTTGATAAATGTTTATTTAAGACTTCATTAGAAGTAGTAAATCTTCTTCTGGGTTTAGATATTATAATAAGAACTCTTATAATACTTAATAAAGTATTAGACATATATATCTATACTCTAATTATATTGAAGTCTTAATATTATATAAAAGTTACTAATTAATATTTTATTTTCGATGATAGGTTAATCTATAAGAATTAATAAGTGTCTTCTAGTCTTCTAATAAGAAATCTACTAACTTCTAATTTATATGATATAGTTATTTACTATATAGAAAAGTAAAGAATATTGTTATTAAAAGAGGTATTAATAAAGAGTAGTTTCTTCTTTATATAGAATATTTATATTACTTATAGAGCTACTTTGTAGTCTTATTAGAATTATATGAAAACGTTTTAAAAGAATTGGTTTTTAATTTCTATTAAATTAGTTCATTATTAATCTATTAGAACTCCTATTAGGGGTTTTCTAGTATTAATATATACTATTACCTTTTACTATTTTCTATTTCTCAATATAATTTACTATTTATTATTAAGTTAAATCTAAATAGAGAGTTTATTAATATCAGAAGCTAGGTATAAGAGATATTTTAGTAGTATTTTAATAGTATTATAATAAATTTGAAAACTTTATACTTAAAGTAAGAACTCTTTCCTAGACTATAGAAGTAGTAGTAGAATAAAACCCTAATGGTAATATCTTATATAAGCCTTAAGGCTTAGGTTTGTGATGAGTATATTTAATAAGTTACTTACTAATTTATTTACTGAACAAGTAAGTATTCTTTCATATTTAGAAAAATAGAAAATAGTTTAATAAATTATAGTACGTAATATATCTAAAACATATATATATAAGAGCTATTACTAATACCTTAATATAATTTAAAGAATACTTCAGTTTTTAGTATAAATATTATGTATTTAAGAGTGAAATATTTCAAGGTAGTACTACTAATTATTAGATCTATTCTAATGTATAAAGAACTTCTATTTCTATTATTTTAATAGAATTAATAAGAAGTTATATAATATTTCTATAAGAATAAATTATATAAAGATCGCTCTATAAATATATACTTATTTTACCTTCTTACTCCTAGTAGTTCTTAAGTAAATAAGATAAAGGTATAGAGGTTTACTTTTTATAGGGTATTAGAAGTAGCGTAAGCTATATATATTATATATAGCGCTTTATATATTATAGCTATAGTAGTTAATACGCTATAGCTATACTATAGTATATATTATACTTTAGTCTATATACTATAATTATAACGCGTTATATATTATGGCTATAGTAGTCTATATATTATACTAAAGTATATATATTATAGTTATAATACTTTATATACTATAGTTATAACGCCTTATATACTATAGTTATAAGACATTATATATTATAGCTATAGTAGCTTTTATACTATATTAAAGTATATATACTATAAGTATAGTATCTTATATGCTATAACTATAGTAGCTTATATACTATAGTTATAGCTAGAATTCTAGTAGTATAACTAGAACTCTAAAAAGAACCTTCTATATAGAAACTTTAGTATCTCTATAAATAATAGTTAGAAATAGTTAATTATAGTATTAATTCAATTACTATTTCTCCTTCTATTTAACTACTATTTCTATAAATGTTTTAAATAAGTCTTCATATTGAGAAAACTATTTGTATTATATTATATTTCTCCTACTTTTATAGTTATTTATGGTAATGTTTTAACTATTAATTTATTTATATATTTATTTATTCTAATAAGTTATAAGTTGAGCTCTTTTCAACTTGAAGATTCTATACTTTAGTTCTTAAAAAATTACTTTTTTTATTTATTTAAAAAAATTGAATACTATAATAAAATCTATGAAAATCTCTACTTTTTTACTACTTTTATAGAAACTGAAGATCTTGTCAGAATTAATTTATTTTTATAGAAAATCAACCTTATTCGATAAGTTATATTAATATTTGAAAATCTGACTCTTCTGCTTATTTCAACTCTTTTTAATTCTTTAGATATTTGGGATTTATTCTTAATTGACTTTTTTTTTAAATTACTTTTGAGTTTATTTATTTTTTAGTTTTAAATTATTTTAATAGTAAAAAGATTAACTCAAATGGAAAACCAACTCTTTTTACCTCGAATTTTATTTTGACTTTCTATTAATTTTATAAAGAAGGAAAAATTGGATTTATTTAAAAAAGAAAAGGAAAATACTGAGATTTAGATTTCTGATTTTTAGATTTACTCTTTAACTTATATTTTTATTTTAAATAGAAAAGAAGGATTTTAATTTCTTTTTATAGAGAACATAGTATTTTGCTATATTATATATTATAAGACTTTTGTGTTTTTTCTAGCAAAATCCTTATAAATTATATATTTTAAGTGATTTCTTTTATTTTAATAAAATAAGTGATTCTAGAAAGATTATTATCTCTAAATCAGTAGGAGGTAGTAATTATAAGGTTTAGTTTATTTATATTAAAATTTTACTTATTAGTAAAGATATTTTTATAGATATTACTAAACTTATTACTTCTAAAAATAAGGATAAAAATAGAAAAACTCTAAGTTATATATAACTATATTATAAGGATAGCTTTCTTTAAGTTATAAAAAATAATATAGATATTTTTTAAATATTCAAATATTTAGAAAAAACTCTATAAGCCTTTAGGATTTACTAACGAAATCTTAATTTATAAAGAGTTTTTTAATACTATCTTAAATAATTTTAATAGTATAGAAGAATTTCTAAATAAAATTAAAGAATTAATTAATAATCTATCTTATAATAAATTAGAATTATCTAAATAAATAGTTATAATATATACTCTAAATAGCCTTAATTCTAATTATAAAAGTTGTATTATATTTATAATTTAAAGCTTTAAGTCTAATAAAAAAACCTATATTTTAAATTCTTTATTTTCAAATTTATTAGATAAATCTAGAAGAAGAAATAATAATTTAGTTAATTATATTAAATATGCTTAGAAGAAGAAGAATTTTAGAATTATAACAAAGTCCTATAAAAAATAAAAGGGAATCTTTTATAAATATTATAAGAAAAATAATCATACTAAAGAAAACTATACTTATTTTCATTTAAAAAAAGCTCTAAGTTAGTAGAAGAATATCCTAGCTAAAAATAATAATAAAAATAAGAAAAAATCTAAAAAGAAGAATTTAGAATCTATTAATATTACTTCAACTAGAACTAAAGAAAATAAAGAGATAGAAGACGAAATATTAAAAAATAAAGATAAAGAAATTCCTAAATCTGAAGAATTTATTTCTAAAGATATAAATCTTAATGAATTTTCTAAAAAAGATGACATTTTTAAAAATATAAAAATTATCTAAAAACCCCTTATAAAAAATAATAATAATAACAATAAAACTCTAGGTTTTTTAATACATCAATAGATTACTAGAAATTCTAGAGATTTAGTTAAAAGAGAAAATTATAAAAATATTTATTTTTACTTAGATACTACTACTACTATTTATCTAGTTAAAAATAAATCTTTTTTATTTAATATAAAACTAATTTCAAAATAGATTAAATAGGAAAATACTATATATCTTATAACTAGAATAATAAAAGATTTAAAAATATCTCTAAAAAATCAAATTTTTATATTAAAAGA
>QAPF01001176.1:0-12879 GCA_004367935.1 Colletotrichum sidae | reverse complement strand
AATTATATTATTATAATATTTCAAAATATCTAATAACTAGTATTATAGTAGTATATTAATATTAAGGTATTATTTAATTAATATCTAGTTTTTAAAATTCTTCGTTTAGTATAGTAATTTATGAGATAGCTAGATGATTGTCTTTTAAATATTTATAAGCTATTTATTAATTATAGCTATTGGGATGATTTTATTAAAGTTTAATTTAATAAACTAATAACTTTAATTATAAGGGTTATAAGTAAATATTACTATATTTATTATATACTTCTCTTCTTATAAATAGCTATATAAATTTTAAAGAAACTTCAAATTTATTATGAAGGATATAGAAGAGTAATAAGTTATAGAATACCTAGCTCTTAGCGCTTTATTTTATCTTATCTTCAAGAGGTTTAAAAAGGTTTTTAATTTTATAACCTTAGTAGTTACTTTTAGCTATATATATTAAGTCTTAGTTTTAATAAGGTTTTCCCTAATTGTTACTATAAGGTCTTCTATTGCTATAGAGTTGAATATTAAAACTAAGGGTATAATTATCTATAACAATAAGTAATTTTATTATTATTTTAATTAGTTATAAGCTAGTATTAGTATAAATACTGTTATAAGGTAAAGTTTATAGTTAAATTTATATATAAGGTGAAGAGCTTAGATATTATTCTGGGTATAGAGTAAAAGTAATTAAATAATAATATAATATATATTTTCCTAATAAATAATAATCTGAAGAATAAAAAATACTTAATTTTTAATTTAATTCTTAGAGTCTAAATTATTACTAGTAAAAGAGAAGGAATTTTAAAAAGAAAGCTTTTTTTTATTTAATAAAAAAACCTAAGAAGTAATATAGAGAAACTAGTAATATAAAAATAATAACTATACTTAAAATACATTCCTTCTATATAATATATATTTGTAATAAGTAGCCTATAAGAATATCTAGAGAACTAGTAAGTTTATAATATTATAATGAATAATATTAAAACTAAAAATATTATAAAACTATTATCTATTATTTCTATCTCTAAGTATTCCCTAAGTATTTACTTCTTTGAAGATCTACTAAAGTACTAATAGTATAAGAGAACTAATAGATATTACTTATAAAATAAAATAAGAAAGACTAAATAGATACTAAGATATATAACTATTTAGCTAAGTATAATTATCAAAAAAGAGATTAAAAGGGGAAGAACTCTTAATAATTAACAGTAAGACTTAAAGTATAAAAAAAAAGTATAAGAAATAATATAAGAAAGGATTACTATATATTAATATAATAAGATAGATATTACTACTTACTCAATAGATCCAATAGCTATTCTTTTTAAAGCTACTTTCTATAAGATACTAAGAAGGAGTACTACTCTATATATTAGTAATTATATGTAATAATAACTTATAATATTGAGTTTTCATCTTCTATTATCTCTATCTGCTACTAGTAGTATACTTATATAGTTATAATATATAGCTATAACTAATAGGATTAGCTTAATAATAATACTAAATTTAATATTATTCCTATCTCTAGCTATTTATACTATCTTATATATATATTTAAGTATATTATTAAATATAATGATTAGATAAGATTTATTTTAAGAGATCTTTAAGAATTCTAATTAGAAGATATATGTAGGGTTTTATTGAAAGGAGATTTCTACTTAGTAATTACAATTTATCTAATAAGTATATATACTTCTAAAGTTATAATTCTTAGAGAAATATCTATAATTAAAATATAATTAAACTATACTTACTATAGATACTTTCCTAATTTATTACTTTAAATTATATTTTTCCTGTTAAATCTTATTAATAATCCTAAAGAAATATAAAATAATCAGAATATAGTAATTTATACTAATAAGTATGAGAAAGTATTCTAATAGATTAAAATAAAGATACTAATTAATGTATATTAGAGAGTTATATTTAAATAATAAGAAGAATAAGTTATACCTTCGAATAGAGATTTATATATTTAGCCCCCCCACCTAGTAGGTAGCTTTATATAACACTTAGTAAATAATCTCTATAATAGGAAAATACCTAGTTATATACTATAGTTTATATATATTTCTATAAGTAAATATAATCAAAAAGACCTAATAGTATAACTACTAATTTAGATCTAGTTCTAATTTAGAAGTATATATATATGAGCTAATAGGTGATAGAATAATAACCAGATATGCAAACTTATTAGTATAAGCCTTATAATAATCAGAAGGTTATAGCTTGATATATTAGTAGTAGCTTTAAAGTATTAAACTTATTATAGTAATACTTATAATATTAACTTATATCAGGTAGGTACTTATTAAGTGATAATACTATTAATATATTTTGATAATACTAGCTATAGATATAAAAGAGAGTAACGGACTACTACAGACTAGCTGACCGTTTTTTGAAGTATAAGTTAATAGCTATTTATAATAATATCCTTATTTATAATAATACTACTAATAATAATAATAATAAGAACTATTACTATACTTAATTCCTATAATTTTAATATAATTATCGACCTTATAAAAGTTATTAATAACTATAAGAACTATAACTACTTTTATAAAAACTTAAAAGGACTAGCTTTGTATAAAAGCGACTTTATTATTCTCTCTAGCTCCTTTAAAATAGCTATAGTTATATTCAACTTTAATATATTATTAGAAGATAAAGCTATTAGTAGAACAAAAAAAAATTTAAAATAATAAAGAAGAATCTAGCGTCTAAAAGTAGGATGTTTAAAGATAATTCTAAATACTTTAAATATATTTTAAAGGTAGCCTGTTAGGTATTTTAAAANTATTTTAGAAGTAGTCTATTAGATATTACTTTCTTCTAAAAAGATATTTATATTAAAGTCTACTTATTATAGAGGTTATTATTAGCTAATAGTAGGGAAGGTATAACCTAAGGTTAAATATATTATATTATATACTATTAGTATAACCTTATTATAATTTAAAAACCTGAAGTAACTATAATTATAACTATTAGTATAGGATAGGTTGGGGTATAAGTCTTAGCTAGGAGCTAAATATTCTCTATATGAAGTTAAAGACTTAATATACTTTCTAATAAAAATATAAGTATTAATAATATATATATTTACTACTATATATAAGTATAAAAAGAATAAAACTTCTATTTTAAAGATTTATAAGATATTTATTAAGAGGTTTTTTTAAGATTAAGAGGAAGTATATTTTAATATAATAGAGAAAGGAGTATTATAATTACTTAAAAATTATTTTATTAGTAGAAGAATATATTTCTCTATAAGTAAGGAGATTATAAAGAAGAAGTTAGTAAGAATATTTAATAAGATTATACTAACTTAGTAAATAGTAGAAAGTTTTGAGATTAACTAGAACGGCTATTAATACTTAAAATAAGAAATTAAGAAGAACTTAGAATATATTAAATAACCCTTAAAAATTAGAAAGTTTATACCTATTAAGAAATAATAACTTTTTATACTAAAGAGTTTAAAAGTAGAAATAACTCTAATATAAATAATACTATCAATATTAACTAGTAAGAGTATATTAATACTAAACTTATAACTAACTAAATTAAATACCTAGATAATTATACCTATATAAAACCTAAATATAAAAAATAATTCTAAATAGAAAGAATAGTACTAAGTAGGATTATAGAAACCCCTAAGATTCTATATATATCTTAGAAGAAACTACTAATAATTCCTAAAGTAATATATCATCTTTAGTTAATTTTATAAAAAGATCAAATTATTACTCAGTAAGATATACTAATTAAATAATAAATCTATAAATAAGAATCATAATATCTTTAAAGATAAAAACTAGATATCTATTACTAAATATATTAATTATATTCTTAGATATAATTCTATAGGAGGTATATTTATTAATATATTAATTAGATAAATATATATATACTATAAGATATTATTTATATTAATCTAAAATAGCTTTTTAATTATCTAAATAATTACTATAATTAGAAATAAGTTTAAAACTCCTATATCCTATTAGAATTATTATAGATAATAGAAAAATATAAACCTTAAGATATTTACTAAAGATTATAGTTATACTAAGACAGTTAGAATATTTAAAGTAATAGTAATAAGGATCAACTTATTTAGATATATCTATCTAAAGTTTTGAAATTTATAAGAAGAAGTTAGTAAAAGGATATATATAACTATATATTAAATATATAATATAATTAATATTCTCTATATTATTATTAACAAAATAAAACTAACTATTAACAAATTATATCAATAGATTATAGAGATTCTTAAACATTAATGATAATAATAAAAATAAAAGAAGAATTATATTATAAATTATAATTAATTTCTAGCTAACCATATATATAATAACTAAGGGTATAGTTAATATTTTAACTATTAGTAATTATATTAACCTCTATATTAATTAGAAAATAATCATACTTTAAACCTACTTTATAAGAAATCTTAAAATAGAAATATATATAGTAAGTACTAAGTATATTTAAATTTGGAAATAGAATACTAATTAATAAAATATATTAATAAGTAATATAAAATAGTAATATTATATTTTAAAAGAATATTTATTATTAATATAGAGTTAGTAATAGAAATCACTATATATGTTAATAATGTTATACTGATAGAAATAACTATAGAAGTATTATAAAATAATATAAGTAGGATATTAAATAAAGACTTTATAATAATCTACTTTATAATTATAAATAGTAAAAATAAAATAATCAATCTTAAGAAGTTTATAGAAATCTCTTAGAATTATACTTATTATTATTTTATAATACTAATTCAACTAGAAACTTTCCTAATTTTAAAGTTTTCTAAAGTTATATTTAAAGGTATCTTTTTATTTGTAAGAAAAAGAAGACTATTTATAAAACATATATAATAATTAAAGGTTTTCTAGAGGATTATATTTAATATTTAACTGGAAAAGATTATTTTAAAAATAAATATAAGGTTTAGAAATAAGTAAGATACTAGAAGCTTTAGTATAACTTAAGTATTTATACTTTTTAGAAATATCAACTTTAATATTAGACTAATAACTATCTTATTTCTCCTCAATCTCTTTAATATAAATTAATTCTAAATCTATCTTAATAATTTTAATAGTAAAATTAAGTAAAAAAAGTATTTTTATTTACAGAGAAGTATAATAAGTATTTATAATTCTTAATCTAAAAGGATCCTTATAATAAAACTATTAATTTTCTTATAGAGATAGAAATACAGTAATTTTATAAGAGATTGAATTACCTTAGTATTTAAAAGTTAAATAATATCTTTAATAGAATAAGTCAAATTATAATTACTAATAAGATTGAAATATTTATAAAGACTTACTATTAATACTAAATAAATAGTAAGATATTATGTTAGTTTAAGTTTAATTTTAAAGATAATTATAAGTTTAATATATAGATTATTATTAATATCATATATTTTAATAGTAATAAGTCTATATTATATATAGTTAATATATTAATAGTATTTTAGCTATAAGGCTTATATAAAACATCCCTATAGAAGATATATAATATATATTGAGATTATATTAGATTAACATATATTAAGGTCTTTTAAGTAGGAATATTATTAATATTAAATATAACTTTACTACTAAAGACTTTAAAAGAGAAACTAATAATATAAATAGTAAAGTAGAAATTATACTAATTAAAGCTTATAATAATATTAATAAAGTTGAATAGTATTATACTTCTTTATAGAAAGCTTATAAAATTATATATAATAAGATATTCAAAATATTAGGAAATGAAGTGTTGTAAAGTATTATTAAAATGGTTAATAATACTAGTAGCTTTAATAGCTTTATACTAACTCTATTTATTTTTAAAATAAATTTGTATTTTAATATAATATTATTACTATTTCTAAATATAATAAGATATATAATAGTTATCTATAAAATAATAGAAGAAGTATATAAGATCTATATATAATACTAAGTTTTAAACATTCTAAATATATATAATAGTTTCTCTATAATACCTATCTACTAGTTCCTACTATAGTTAAATATATATATCTATTAGGAATATTAAAACTAGATTAAACCTTTTAGATTTATCTTAATTAATAAAGAAATATATATTATAGAAATAGAAGGTATTAGAAATAGAATGATAATTAAGTGATAGATCTATATAGGGGGCTTTAATATAAGTATAAGGTTATTAATATATTCAAATATAACTCTTCTAACTAAGATCCTAGCTATTATAGTCTAAATATCCCTCTTATAAATAACTAAGTAGTAGTCTAACTAGAAGCTATTAATATATCCTAATATATTCCCCCCCTTATAAATTATACTTTTATCATCTTATAGTTTAAATGAAGTTATTCATAGATCCTAAATCTCTTATAATATATATCTTAGCCTTCTTATTAGCCTTCTAATACTCCTTATAAATATATTTAAACTATACCCCTAGTATCCTTATTAAACCTCTGCTCCTATAGTAGGAAGAATAATACTATTTATAGAGTCTTACAACAGCTCTTATATACTACTAGCTTCTAGTTGCTATAGCTCCTTATTTGCCGCTCTTATTAAAGTTGCCTCTTATATACTAATAGCCTCTTATTGCTAAAACCTTTTATATACTACTACTGTTGCCTCTTGTTACTAAACCTTCTTATTACTAAAACCTTTTGTACCCTCTTATATACTACTGTTGATACTATAGTATTACTATACTGCTATTCTTCTAGTAATCCCCCTCTTATTTAAAACCTTATTATAGCTTCTTATTGCTATAGCTTCTTATTGCTATAGCTTCTTATTGCTATAGCTTCTTATTGTTATAGCTTCTTATTATTATAGCCTCTTATTTACTACTCTTATTAATATGACTTCTTTTATACTACTATTAAAACTTTTATTATTACTATACTACTGCTTGTCTAGAGATCTCCTTATTAATTTGAAGTTATATTATACTATTATAAGTTGCTACTGCTACTTTTCTAAATAATCTCTTTATAAAGCTTGAAGCTACTATATATTATTATTATTATTACTATTGCTCTATTGTTCTTCTGGTAATCCTTCTACTAGAAATTATAGGATTTATAGTTTCTCTATAGTCTATTAGCTATATTAGCTATTATATTATATTAGCTGTTATATAGGTGCCTTAACTATTATACTATAAATAGTATGATATTTATATATAATATTTATAGCTTTATAACCTCCTAGTAGCCATTATTTCCCCCTTTAGAAGCTATATCCTTATAGCTTTAAAGCTCTTATAGTATTAACTAGTATCCCTCTATTAAGCTTTAATTATACTATCTCTTATACTTTTAGAAGCTTTTATAATTTTAAAGCCCTCTTAACTTTAGAATTCTTATGATTAACTATAAGATACTAGAAATAGTAACCTTCTAATATTCCTTTTTTAATTAGAACCTAGGAGTTCCTCCTAAGCTCTATATCTAGCCTCCTAATACTAATAATTCTAACTAATATTAACCTCTTAAATATATTCTAATTATAATTATATTTTAACTACCCCCTAGCTACTTTAGCTATAGGGATACTAAAAGGGCTTCTTCTTCGCCTAAAGCTATAGGGATATATTATCTATTATATCTATAGTATACTGCCTGCTCGTATTGCTAGAGGTATTTCTAATGCCCCCTAGTAACTATAATAAAACCTCAAAACTTCTACTTACCTAGAACCTTACTGCTAGCCTTATTACTATTGCTTTATAGAAACCATATATATTGAAATCTCTAGATCTATAGGTAGGTATATATACTAGTACCCCTCAAGTTATCTCTTGTTTCTCAATAGCTTCGATACTATACCTATATAAATATCATATATTGGAATCATCGCTTCTACTATACTACTGCCGCGCTAGTATCCCTCTAGTATGCTTCTTATAATAGTCTTAATACTATAGCTTTTTGTAGTAGCCTTGTTGATAGTATATAAGTATTGTGTATGTTGAACTCTATTGTCTGTTGTACTAATACTGTTTAAATATCCTTTTAATATACCTTATATAAAAGCCTTACTACTATAGCTTTCTATAGTAGCCTTATTAATACTATATATACTAAAATCTCTAAATCTATAGACTTATATATATATACTAGTACTTCTATAGTAGCCTTAAGGGTAGCTTCTTATAGTAGCCTTATTATTATAGTTGGGCAGATACTATATATATCGAAGTCTCATTCTACTATACTAGTGCTTCTCTTATAATAACCTCGTTGATGCTATATAGGTTGAAATCTCTATACTAGTATATAGGTGCTATATAGAGGCGCCTTTAGTATACTTTATATAATAGTTTAACTATAGCTTTAAGTAGTAGCCTTATTGTTATAGCTATAGGAGTATTATATATATTAAAGTTATTACTTCTACTATACTAGTATTATACTAGTACCCCTCTTATATACTTCTCTTAATAGCTTTAATACTATAGCTTCTTATAATAGTTTTATTAATACTATACAATTAAAGTTGGTATTCTATTGTACTAATGCTATACTGGTGTCTTTCTATTACCCTTCTTATAATAGCCTTATTATTATAACTATATATTAAAATATCTATACTGCTATACTAGTACTATACTAATGCCCTTTTAATATACCTCTTGTAATAACCTTACTATAGCTTCTTATAATAGCTTCTTATAGTAGTCTTATTAATACTATATATATTGAAATCTCTATACTACTATACTAGTATTATCCTAGCGCTCCTTATATAACCTACTAGTTAGAACTTCTAAAAATAAGTAGAGATTTAAATATATTAGGAATAGAGTAGTAATTAAATAATAGATCTATATAGGAGGCTTTAATATAAGTATGAAGTTATTGATATATTTAAATCTAACTTTTCTAACTAGGATTCTAGCTATTATAGCCTAAATATCCTTCTTATAGATAACTAAGTAGTAGCCTAACTAGAGGCTACTAATGCATCCTAATAGAAGGGAAACCTAATACTTTCTAAATAATAATAATTAAGTTATATAACTAATTTTAAGTTAAAAAAAGTAATCATAAGAATCCTTATAAAAATATAATTAAAAGAAAAGTTCTATTTAAGAATATAATTATGATAGGAATATCTAAAGAGAAACTAAGGTGATAAGGATAATTATATAGGAATAATATCTTTATTATGAAAGCTAGTTTCTCTAATACAATATACTATAATATTTACCTTATAAAAGAGGAAGTAGAAGTACTAATTAAAACTATTAATTTCTACTAATATAGTTTTATTATAATATTAGGTAAGCTTTTTAAAGAGTTAGATAATAAGAAGTAGGAGACTTTATTAGTAAAAAGAATATTATATAAGAAGTTATAACTAATTATAAAGAGATTTAATAATTAGGGGAAAACTGATATCTTTATATAATTACTAATAATATAATAAATTAACTATTACTTTATATTAATACTATTAGTAATACTATATCCTAGTATTTCTATAGAAATTTACTTCTATAATATTACTTAGGTATATATATAAATGAATAAACTATTAAATTACCTCATTTTAATAAAACTACCTACTAATTTATAGTAAGTATATCTAGAAAGTACTATTATTATTATTATCTAGTTATTATATAGCTTTATGGAATTAAATGTATACTAATATATAATATATCCTAATTGCTATAAAGAGAGACTAAAAATAGAGATTTTATTATATAATTTATATTTTATAATCCTTAGAATAAATAATTTATGTTTTAATATTATAAGAATATAGATAAATAATATTCTTAACTTCTACTTATTTAAATAGAAGAATGAAGAAGAAGAAGAATTCTAATAAGTAGGATTTATAGTAGAATTAAAATTAATATTTATAAATAATAAGCTTTTTACTTTTAATAGAAGTATAATAACTTTCAAAGATAATAGTAATATGATTCTTATTTAAAAAAGCTAAAATAAGAAGATTAGATTTATTAATTATATTTCTAATAAAATAAAAGAAAATATATTAAATAAAAGATATAAGGGATATATATTGTTTCTATATATTACTTAGAAGTATATTTCAAGTTCTTTATTATAGCTTAATATTAAGACTTAATAGAAAAAAATATTAAGAGATTTAATAAATATTTTATATAATAGATAAATAACTTAAAGTAAAGTTTGATATTTATTCTTATTAATATTAAAGAGATAAAGCTCTATATTTTAATCAATAAATCTTTTACTAATAATAAAGATATAATATTCTAGTTAGGATTTATTATTATTCTAGGAATAAAGAGAAATAATAAGAATAATAATACTTTTAAACTTAAAGGTAATATTATCTATTTTTCTTCTACTAAATTAAGAAGATTTATATAGAATATATTAATTTCTAAAGTTTATAATATAATTATCAGAACTAATATAAAATATCTAGTTTTTACTACTTTTAGATAAATAACTAAATACTTAAAGATATTAATAGTATTAACAGTAGTTTATACTAACTTTTATTCTTTCTATAAGTATTTTATTAAATTGAATATTATTAAGAAGAAATATTCTATAATTAATATTATAATATTTCAATAGTTATATAAATAAAAGGAGATCTTGAAGATCTATTAGATTAATAGTAAGAATAACTTTATAAATAGTATAACTAAGAGATCTGATAACTAAACTTTTAAAAGATTTATAATAATAAATAAAATAATAATATAAATAGAAACATAGATTATAAGAACTACTAATAGTAATAAGGAGAAGAAATAACGATAAGAAAAAGGTATATAGAATAATAAGAAGAAAATAATAGAGAAGGAAAGAAGTATATTATAATAGGAGTTTAAACTATTTAATATAATATTAAATAAAAGGTATATTTTTAATAGAGAAATACTAGTTATAGTATTTTTATAGTTTTTAGTATAATTAAAAAGATTGGTATAACTAGAAGTAATTTTATACTTATTTTGCATTTTATATAATTCTTATATTCTATACTATTTTTATATTTTATACTACTTTTATATTTTATACTAGTTTTAGTATTAAATATATTATAGCTATAAAAGCGAGTGTTACTAGTATTAGGTTAAATATAATACTAAGGTAGCTAAAGTTATAGTAATAAGTAATTAAATAGTTAACCTATTTATTTAAACTAATAAGAATAGAGGGATTATTATAAAGATTTATCCCTATAGTATATAGTTTACATATATACTATAATCTAAATATAGATATTATGAATAGAAAGAACTAGTTATATATTATTTATACAATTATTCGATTACGACGTTTACTAGTTATAAACTAATAATTATATAAAGCCTAACTACTCTATTTAAATATATTTAAATACTTCAATTTCACTATAGATAAACTATATTTTTTAATACTTTATATTGAGACTATATATTATATTATTATCTTATTATATATATAATATATCTATATTTATAATGAATAATATATAATACAATATAAATTTATAATATGAAATATATATATAGATTAATATTTATTTATAATCTAATATCTTTTTATAGGTTAATATATATTTATAATAGAATATATATTTATAATATAATATATCATATTTTGAAATACTCTATTACTAATAGAAGGTATTTTGACTAGGTAATTAGTTCTACCTAATAATAATATTATAAAGAATATTTCTAGTTTTTATTAATCTTTCTTAGAATATTCTTAGGAAATACTAGGAGTATCTCAATGATTTACAAGATATATATAGTATTAAGATAATATCTTTTAGTTATGATAAATATATTTTAGTAAATTAAATTATGTACTTCTTTCGTAATATTTAGGATAGTTTACTATTCCATATTATAGTTCTAAACCTATGTTCTATTAGGTAGAGGATAATATTATTGGAATAGTAGTTTTTTACTGGTTTTTATAATACAGTTAAATCTCTATTTCAATATATCTAAATATATAAAGACTATCCTATTAGGATTTATTAAATTATTTCCTTAGAAGCACTTTCTATCCAGATAAAGGCTTTTTCTACTAAATGTATTTATAAGAAATCTTTTTATATATCGAATATCCTTTATCTAGATTCTTAGTTAACTATTAAAAATTAATATAATTATTCTAATATAATCTAACTAAACTACTTCTATACTTATTATAACAATATACTAACTACTATAGCTATAGTTACTTTAAGTCTTTAATTTACAATGATATTATACCAATAGTATATAACATAATATCTCCAACCTTAAGTCATCTTAGTCTTCCCAACTATTAACTAATAATTATAACAAATTTGGATACATATATCTTTTTAGAATAAAGTAATATACAATAAACTACTTCTAATATATATTGAAAGTATCTAGAATTATTATTAAATATCCTATTTTTCAGTATTATATTCTTCTTTCTTCTTTTAAACTTATACTTTTTGGTTATATTAATAGCTTTATCTATTAATAATATTTCAAAGTTAATTCTCACTATAGTTATTTTAAAGAAACTGAGAAAGGTAGTAAAGTTATCTTTATATAATATTAATTTATTTAACTTTTGTAAAAATAGCTATAGTTCTTATAATTATCAAAGGTTTTAAGAAGACTGATAGGTATATTAAAGTTATAGGAGTTAAATATAGTAATGGTCGTTAGAAATAGTCTATTTCTATTATTATTATTATTATTATTATGTTTATTATTATTATTAGTATTATTATTATTATCATTATTATTATTATTATTATTATTATTATTATTATTATTATTATTATTATTATTATTATTATTATTATTATTATTATT
>QAPF01001175.1:0-12907 GCA_004367935.1 Colletotrichum sidae | reverse complement strand
AATAATAATAAATAACTAGAATACTACTTTGCATTCATACAGCAAGATCACATATAGTATATATTACCCTCTCGATAAACCAATAGTAATCTATACCTATTCATTTTAATAATATTTAAATACTAATTTATCTATTATATTTAAATTACCTATCTTTCTATTTTAATAATTATATAGTTTGAATTAATAAATCTTCTAAAAGTATAGTTTAATATACTTTTTATAAAAGTATTAGTAATATTAAAAATCTTTAATCTATTAAAGTTATATACCTCTTAAGAATTCTTTAAAAGAAGCTATACTTAATAGTTAGCTCTTATCTTATTTACCCTATAGATATTACTAGTATTAAGGAACTATTTAAATAGAGGAAACCTTAAGTAGTAAATATAGTTAGTTAATATAATATCTAATAAATAGGGAAAGTATAAGCCTATCTATTATAATTACTCTATAAAAGATTATAGTTATATAATACTAATACTAGCTAGCTAGTAGTAGCTATTACTAGCTATTAATAGTTACTAGCTATTAACAGCTAATAGTAAGAGCTAATAGCTAGTAGTAGTTATTATATAGTTTATACAGCTAGTAGGAATACTAGTTATAATTACCTACCGCAGGATTCGAACTTATTACTCTTACTATAATAGTAAGAGCTAGCTAGATATTAAACTACTACGTCAAGCGGGTTATACTATTAATATAAAAGTTCTCTACTATTAATATAGACTAATTTAAAATTTCTATATAAATATAATAAAACTTAACCTAATTATATTAGTAAATAATCTTTATATATTAAATATATTTAATATATAATCCCGCTTGACATAGTGGCTTAACGTCTAGCTGGCTTTTACTATTTTACGGCAAGAGTAGTAGGTTCGAATCCTGCGGCGGGCAACCGCGACCGGCATTCCTGCCAGTTACGTAAACTATATATGGCAACTGCCACTAGCTGTTGGCTCTTGCCAGCAGCTATTAAACAGCTGGCGACTATTTACAGCTAGCAGCAGGTGCCGCCAGCTAGCTAGCATTAGTGTCACGTAACTACAATCCTTTAAAGAAGTAACTACAACGGATAGGCCTATACTTTCCCCATTTATCATATATCATATTTAACTAACTGCGTCGTTGCTACCTGAGGTTTCCTCTATTTAAATAGTTCCTCAGCCCTAGCATTATCTATAGGGTTTATAAGGCAAAAGCCGACTACTAGGTATAGCTTCCTTTAAAGGGTTCCCGAGAGGCATGTGACTTCAAATAGATCAAAGACCTTCAATACAACCACAATATTTAATATATAAATAATATTTATATAGATATAAATACTTCTAATATAATTAAATAGCTTTTGAAACTTCTATAACTATATTACTATAATATTCTAAAGTATCTAATAACTAATATTATAATAGTATATTAATATTACAATACTATCTAATTAATATTCAATCCTTAATATTATTAGTTTAATATAAAAAGTTATAGGTTAACTAGATAATATTTCTTTAAATATTTTTAAGCTATTTATT
The DNA here is from genome assembly GCA_004367935.1 of Colletotrichum sidae. Taxonomy (NCBI): domain Eukaryota; kingdom Fungi; phylum Ascomycota; class Sordariomycetes; order Glomerellales; family Glomerellaceae; genus Colletotrichum; species Colletotrichum sidae. The sequence continues at coordinate 11,369 of QAPF01001175.1, read as the reverse complement.
AATTATAATACTTAAGATAATTTTATCAAAACATATTCTAATAAAGTAATAGTTTTAATTATAATAATTATAATTAGATATTTCTATACTTATTCTATAGGATTCTTTTTATAAGTAGTTATATAGATTTTGAAGAGATTTTAGTTTTATTATCAAAATATAGATATAGAAGAATAATGAATTATAAAATACCTAGTTTTTATAAATACTTCACTTTATCCTATCTTTAAGAAGTTTAAAAAGATTCTTAACCCTATAACCTTAGTAGTTATTTTTAGCTATATATACTAAGCCTTATTTTTAATAAAGTTCTTTTTATATAGATTATTACTATGAGATCTTCTATTATTATAGAGTTGAATATTAGAATTAGAAGTATAATTATTTATAGTAATAGGTAGTTTTACTACTATTTAAATTCGTTATAAGTTAATATCAGTATAAATATTATTATTAGGTATAAATTATAATTAAATCTATATATAAGGTAAAAAGCTGAGATACTATTCTAAGTACAGAGCAAAAGCAACCACATTATAAATAATAATAATGTATTTAACCTACTAATAAGATATAATACTTTCTAAATATAAGCCTATATATTGGACTTTATTCTTATCTATAATAAAGTTATCTTCCATTATAACAAACTATTTGTATAATTTACATAGGAAGTTATTAAAACTAAACTAACTACCTTTCTAATATTTAAAAAGAATTAACTGTTTAACTAAAAAGTCTCTTATTTATCTCTTAAAATTAGATATAAGAATAGAAAACCTTCTAATACTTCTTTCTTTTAAATTATTTCTCCTATATAATACTATCTACTTTTCCAACTTCTATTTCTTCTTTAGTTCTTTTATTTCTTTTTTAAGTTATCAGTTGTAATGAAATATATATAGCCACATAGGCTATAGAAACTAGACCTCAGGCTACGCTTTAAAGGCATATTTCAAGGGTTTAAATACCCTATATATACTATATTTCAATAGTAATAATACAAGCTATTTTGCTTCTTCATATACCCTCTATATAGTACCTAGAGGCCCCTTCGGGTAGCCTCCTCAATATCTTATAATTAGAAGTCTAGCTTTTAGTATTTTTGAATGTTTAAACCCTTCTTTTATTATTCAAACTATTTGAATAGTTATAACGACTTTAATAACCCTCTTTTATTGAAATTTAAACGCCTATATATATAAGAACCTCTTTTGGATCCTTTTAATATATATATAGTATTATTTATCTCGAAACATCTCTATATATCTCTTTTAATATAAATACTATTAACTTCTTAAGGGTATCTTTATAGTACCTTTATTATACTATTTAGCTAACTACTTCTCCCTCTTTTAATTTTACTTTACTCTTTACTTCTTTACTCTACTTATATTTCGATTAATTGCTATTTGAAATAGTATTCTTTTAATCATAATAGACTTAGCTTATAGTAGTTAAAAATCTGAATATTTATCGGAATATTACTTTTTAAATATATTAATAATATTATTTAGTATATCTGGGGCGGTAGAAAAAGCCTAGAAGGTTAATATTAAAAGAAGCCCTAATTTAATTAGATTATAGAGTGAAGTTAATATTTTAGATAATATTATTCAAGTTGTGTGCTTAAGTAGTAAAGATCTATTGATAAAGAAGCTTCTCCCAATAGCTTAAGAAGAATTAAAAGTCTATTTCTTTATAATAGCTTCAATAAGTAGTTAATATTCTAATAACTAGTTACTACTTGAAAAACGCCTTTTAGGCTATTATAAAAATAAGTTTTATATATTAAAAATATAAAATATTTAATAGTTAGACTTTAGTTCTTATTAGGTTTAAGCTTTATTAGGATTAAATAATTTCTAGAATAGTATCTTTATATTACTAATAGGATAGAGTATATAAGTATAAGAATTATAATAAGTAGGATGTATTCTAAAGAAGGTAAATCCTATAATCTTTTTCAATTTAATAGCTATACTCTATATAGTATGCTCTTAATAAGTATACCCTTGAGTTTATATATCAATCTTAAACCTATATATTAATCTTAAGCCTATAGATTGATCTTAAGCAGCTATACGTCTCTAAAGTAAAAATAAGAAGGCAGTAGTATTAAGAGTACTAGAAATATTTAAAAGCTACATCTAGAATCCTCCTACCTTTTAGAATATTTAAAAAGGATAGGAGAGGCTGTTTTCAGATAGTAGAAGCTATTTAGGATTATTACTTTTACTAGATAATTATATTTAAAAGCTAGAGAGCCCTATTATTTTTACTTTATAGTTTGAAAGCTTTATTACTTTTACCTAAGAATAATTATTTAAATAATTTGAATGCTTTAGAATAGTTATTTAAATATTTTTATATTTAGAAATAACTAGGAATAGCTTCCTCTAGCGATTGACTATATCTAACACCTAGGGGGCTATATGATGAAATATATATAGCTATATAGGCTATAGAAACTAGGCTTTAAACTATATTCTAAAGAGATGTTTCAAAAGTTTAAATACTCTATATATATTATATTTCAGTAGTAATAATATAAGCTATTTTGCTTCCTCATATACCCTCTGTATAATGCCTAGAGGCCCCTCCGGGTGGCCTCCTCGATTTCTCATATTAGTTTAAATTTATTTTAAAAGAATTACTATTATTCTTAAGAAATAATTATTCTTTTAATTTATTAATTTTATTGCAAGCCTTTTGCTTCATATAGAGAATATTTATCACCTAGCTAGGACTTATACTTTAACCTACTCTATACTACCCGCTATAGCTATAGTTACTTTAGGTCTTTAAGTGTTATATAATAATATTATATTAATAGTATACAATATAATATTTCTAATCTTAGGTCTTTCTAACTATTAGCTAATAATTACTATAGATTTCAATATATATATCTTTTTAGAACGAAGTAGTATTTAATAAGTTACTTCTAATATATATTTAAAGTATTTAGAATTATTACTTAATATCCTACTTTTAAATCTTAGATTCTTTTTTATTCTTTTAATCTTATACTTCTTAGTTATACTAATAGCTTTATTTATTAGTAGTATTTTAAAGTTAAATTTAGTTATAGTTATCTTAAGAAGACTAAAAAGAATAGTAAAATTACTTTTATATAATATTAGTTTATTTAAGTCTTGATAAAAGTAGCTATAATCTTTATAATTATTAATAGTTTTAATAAGATTAATATTTATATTAAGGTTATAATGGTTGAGTATAGTAATAAGTAGTAGCTAGAAGTAGTCTGTATTCTTATTATTATTATTATTAGTAGTAGTAATGTTATTATAGATAGCTGTTAACTTATATTCTAAGGATAAAGAGAGAGCTAGTCTATAGTAGTCTATTACTCTCTTTTATCTATAAAGCTAGTATTATTAAGGTATATTAGTAGTATTATTAGTAGCTAGCTAGTATAAGTTAATATTATAAGTATTACCATAGTAAGTTTAATATTTTGAAGCTATTACTATAGACACTATTATATAGTCTATATTAGTAAGTTTGTATATTTAGTTATTACTCTATTATTTTATATTACTTATATATTTCTAAGTTAGAGCTAAGTTTAAACCAAATACTATACTACTAGGCCCTTTTTACTATATTTACCTATAGAGATATATATAGGCTATAGTATATTACTAGGTTTTTTCTTTATCATAGAGATTTAATACTAGGCGTTATATAAGACTACCTACTAGATAGAGGGCTGAATATATAATATACTATTAATATTATTACTAATTACTATAGGAGTTAGATCTCTTATTAAATTAAACCTAGACTTTTAAATTACTTGAGTAATAAGTTTTTAAATATAATAGTACTATAGCTTTACTAATTAGTATATTTAAAAGTAAATAGAAATATAAATATATTAGATTAGACTCATACTAAGTAATAAGATCCCTTAATATATATATATTATACTATATAACTATTTCAATTTGTCTTTCCCCTTACTTAAGTATAGTTTTAGATTTATATTTGAACTTTATACTATTAGAATATCTATTGTTCTAGTAGTTGAAGCTAGTATATAGGAGCCCTAGTAGTTTCTTAATGCCCCCTTGTTCTATAGTAGCCTGATACCCCTAAAGTATAACTTTAGCTTTCCTACCCCCTACTAACTATTATGGCTAGCCCCTATTTAATTTAAAGCTAGATTCTTTATAGTTATATTAAGTATATTTGTCGTATATGAATTCTTTAATAATAAATAATTAATAATTCTTTATTTAGTTACTTTTACTCTATACCTAGAATGGTATTTAAGCTCTATACCCTATATATAGATTTAACTATAATTTTTACCTAATAATAGTATTCATACTAATACTAGCTTACAACTAGTTAAAATAGTAATAAAATTACCTATTGTTATAAATAATTATACTCCTAGTTCTAATATTCAACCTTATAATAATAGAAAACCTTATAATAATAATTAGAGAGACTTTTATTAAAACTAAAGCTTAAAATATATAGCTAAAAGTAACTATTAAAATTATAAGGTTAAAAACCTTTATAAACCTCTTAAAAATAGAATAAAATGGAATACTTATAAGAGTTAGATATTTTATAATTTATTATTCTTCTATATCTTATCTTTAGTATAATCTAATAGTTAGAATAATGGTATATTATATCTTTATGATAAAACTAAAATTTCTTCAAAATCTATATAGTTATTTATAAAAAGAATACTATAGAATAAATATAGAAATATCTAGTTATAACTATTATGATTAAAATTATTACTTTACTAAAATAAACTTTAATAAAATTATTTCAAATATTATAACCAATAAGTAGCCTATAGATATTTAAAAGAATATTATTTAACTAACCTATAACTTGTTATATTAAATTAATAATATTAGAAATTAAATATTAATCAGATAATATTCTAATATTAATATACTACTATAATATTAGTTATTAGATATTTTAAAATATTATAATAATATAATTATAGAAGTTTTAAAGGCTATCTAGCTATATTAGAAGTACCTATACTTATATAAGTATTATTTATATATTAGCTATATTTAATATATTAAGATTATTTACTAATAAGAGTGAGTTAAATCTTATTATACTTATATAGAGATTATAAGTTAGCTTATATTAATAGTAGAGAACTTTTATATTAGTAGTATAAAGTTTGATCTTAGGAATAAGTAAGGTTTAGTAAGGATATTAAAATTATAGATATTAAAGTCATAATAAATATTTAAATAGAATACTTATAGTTAGTAGTAATTAAATNAAGTCATAATAAATATTTAAATAGAATACTTATAGTTAGTAGTAATTAAATATCTTGAGATATTTAAATTATATATAGCTATAAAGGCATAAGGGTATGAAGGCATAAGGTTATTATAGAAGGAGTTATTAGTTATTTATTATTAAAAAGGTTGATATAAGGTAGGTATACTAGCTGCTATAGCTATAAGGGGTTAACTTCAGATTAACTAGGGGCTAGCTATAGTAGTTAGTAGGGGGGTAGGAAGGCTGAAGTTATACTTTAGGGGGTAATATATCTACTAATAGTTATAGTAGAAAGCAAGCTATTAGCCCCTCCTTTTTATTTTACTTATAATTCTATTCTAAGGCGTTTTTTACTATTAGTATTTCTTCAATTTTATATTTTTTATAAATCTTACTATCCTTTCTAATAAGAATTAAAATAAGGTTAAAATATATTTCTATATACTATTATAATAATAATAAGCTTTCTTCTACTTATTTAATAAGATTAATATAAAATATTGAATAGATACTTATAAAGATATCTAATGTAACATTCAATAGGTTTAATATATTAATAATTTAGTACTTAGAAATTACCTAGTTAAGCTTCTTATTTAGGCAATTCGGTTTGATATATTATAGTAATAATTATACTTTATCTTTAATTTAGAACTTTTTAGCTACTTATTATATCCTATTAGTACTTATTTCGTGGTATTACTATATATATATTATTACTACTTGAGTTATAATAATACTATCTTTAACATAAAATAAAAATACTAAAACTTATCTTAAATTATAATAAGTAAGTTATTCTACTATTAGAAAATATAGCATGAATATAATATTAAACTTATTTAAAACTCTATTTAAACTAGTCCTAACAACTAAAAAATCCTCATTATTTAATACTAGCTAATATATAATAAGATAGACTAATTAGTCTAATTATAAGAAAGTGATATATATTTATAGGAATATTTAAATCTTAAGTACTACTTTCTCTATCTTACTATTTATTTAGAAGTAGAATAATATTAATAAGAGTTATTATATTTTTACTACTTGGTATAATATTATCTAAAGGCGCTAGCTTAGTCTGAATTATAATTAGTAATAATTAACACAAGGAAATTATAGAACTACTATTAAGTATCCTAGCATTTTTCTATATAAACCTTAGTAGTTATAAATATTATAATTTCTAACTAGATATATTTAGATAGTTTATCTATAATTACTATTAGAAACTTAAAATCCCCCCTTCTAATAAATAATAATTCTATTATAAAATTAATAGAAATCTATAATTAAAACCTATTAGGAGTAAGTTAGGGTTATAATAAACCCTAGTAATACCTATAGTCTTTATATAAGTACTAATAGATATTATATACTTAAATAAAATATTTAATATCTCTTAATATACTATCTTAATATTAATCCTATAAACATACTATAAATATGAAATTAATATTAAGATAACTTAAGACTAAAGAATTATAAGCTATTTAGAAAATTATAATTATTAGTAATTCATACTTAGGGATCTAAACCTAACCCTAGTATAGTAAAGTATTATTCCTTCCTACTATATAATTAGCTACTTAAATCTAGATTAAAATTTCTAGTAGGAATGTTTTTACTATTTGTTAGATAGCTTTTAAATAAACTCTATATATTAGTATTATTATAATTACTTCGTCTTATAGTATTAGTAGTATAATACTTTAGAATATAGTATACTTACTTAGTAATTTACTAATAGTATCCTAATAAGTATCTTCTACCTATATAGCCCCTTCCTAGTTTCCTTCTATATATATATTATAAATTAAGAATACTAAAAAAAACCTACTTTTATCTTCAAAATTAACCTAGAAAAGATAAAGGATTTATATTAAGAGTTTTAGTTCTATTATATTATTTTAGCCCTATTAGAAAAAGATATATATAAATATCTTATAGAATAATCTAAATAGTACTTTAAAACAAAACTAAACTCTAATAAAACTTTAACCTATTTAACCTATCATTCTAAAATGAATTTTAAATTTATAAAATATTCTATGGTTTTATAGTTAGATAGGATAGTAAATAGTTCTATTATATTATATAATTCTACTAATTAGACTTTTAGATATAATATAACTACTAATAGCTCTTTATTATAAATAATATAATTCTACTAAACTAGAGTAAAGCTAATTAAATAATAAATAGCTAGTTATAATATACTATTCTTATCTTCTCATAAAAAATAGTTATTTAATATTACCCATAAGTAATCTATTTCTACTAGTATGTACTATTCTAAACCCTATCAAGTTAAAATAAGTTCTAAAATAAAAATAAGTTTGAATACTTTAAATACCTATTAGTATATAGTATTGTAATAAAATAATACTTCTTTCTATATTAGCTATATAAAAAGCTTGATTAAACTAGAGAAATAGTTAAATAAATTATAATAGAAGTTCGTAAAGCTAAAGAAGCTTTAGATACTATAAATATTCTTTAAGACTTCTTTTCCCTATATAGTCTTAACCTTTTCAAAATTATAATAAATACTTTTCCGACTTTAATAATAAAACCTAGATACTTTATCTACTTTATTAAGGGTTTTTCTCTCTAAACTTAAATATAAATTAGCCTTTTATAACTATTGAAAGATTTATTTAATTTTATCTTCATAGTTATTTTCTAATTTATAACTATAGATAAAGATATTATCTAAATAAGTTATAATAAAGTTATTAAGAATACTTTAAAATATATTATTAATATAATATTAAAATATTAGAGGTATACGTATTAGTTTAGAAGGGGTAATAGGCTATTTAAATAAGTTGAAATATATCTAAAAAGTAGTTTTATACTTATCTCTTTTTATAATTTAAATTTCATAGAAAACTATATAAATATCTATTTTTATAAACTATTTCATTTTGAATAATAAGTATAGTATCTTTCTAATTAAGAGTAAGAAGTAATAGTTATAAGTACTAATAGTATTAAAAGCTCAATAATCTATATAGAACTACTATTTTCCCCTAGGTTTTCTAATAAAGAAAATAAATACTTTAATTGTAAATAAGCTCGCCTAGACCTAACTTTTATCTATCAGGTTTATAACTTAGTATTAGACCTTAAGTAGATATTCCCTTAGTATATCATAAAATAGCCTTTATAATAAGTCTATAGCTACTTTATTCGATTATTAGTAATTACATTAATAATTCAAATTTACTATTATTCGTAAAGCCTTAGATTATAAGTCTTAACTTCTTATATACTTCATTAGTATCTTTATCTTTAATTTTATTAATAATATAAGGCTTAAAGTACTTATAATTCTTATAGAAGATAAAGTTATACTAAATGATTTCTATAATACTATTAGTAATAATACTTCCAACTTCTTTTTTAATTAATTCTTTAAATAATAATCTAAGTATTATAATAATACCTTTTTTATCAACATGAAATACTAGTATTATATTAAACTATTTTTTAGTTATAAAATGAACTATAAAATAAAACGTTTAATCAGAATCTAGAGAAAATAAGTTACTTTTATATATTATAAGATTTAGAGTTAGTAAGATCTGAAGTATTTAAAGTTAAAATAGTATATTACTAATTATTTAAATAAAAATGGGATTATTATTATTAATAGTAGTAGTATTATTATTATTTATGATTAGTTGTATTGAAAGTCTCTAATCTATTTAAAGCTATATACCTCTCGGGAATTCTTTGAAAGAAGCTATACCTAGTAGGTAGCTTTTACTTTATAAACCCTATAAATAATACTAAAGCTGAAGAACTATTTAAAGAGAGGAAACTTCAGGTAGTAATAATACTATTAGTTAATACGATTACTAATCAATAGGGAAAGTATAGGCCTATTTGTTGTAGTTACATCTTAAAAGAATTATAACAAGTTATTATATAATACTAGATACTAGCTAGCTGTTAGTATTTATTACTAGTTATTAATAGTTACTAGTTATTAAGATAGCTATTAGTAAGAACTAATAGTTAGTAGTAGTTATTATACTTAGTTTATATAACTAGAAGGTCTATAATTACTAGTTATACTTACTTACTATAGGATTTAAACCTACTACTCTTACTATAAAATAGTAAAAGCCAGCTAGACGTTAAACTACTATATCAAGCGGGAAATTATTATTATTTATAATAATAGTAGCTTATAGTATTTACTAAGTATTCTAAAGTTCTAAAGGGATAGCTATAGATAAAACTAGGATATTATTATAAGAATATATATTTTTATATTATATTAGGTTTCTTATACTAATAGTATAAGCTTTTATAGATCTCTTATAGATACTCTTAGGTATTAATATTTTAGAAATATAATTTAATAAGATATCTTAGCTATTATTTTCAAAATATAATTTTATAATTATAGATTGAAACTCTTAAGAATTATAAAAAAACTTAAGAATATATATTTTATTATATATAGTAAGGATGTAATATAAATCTTAATAACTATTCTTCTCTTACTATATGTATATTAAGAATTAGAATAAGAGAATTATAATATATAAAATATCTAGGTTATTATATATTACTAAAATAGTATTAATAATATACTTAATATATTTATAGTATATCTATTTAGTAATCTTATATATAGAATAGATCCAAGTATTAATATTTAGAGAAAGAACTAAATAGTCTATAAAGTAGGAATATATTTTAAAAATAAGTAGAATAAGTATAAAGCTATTTAGCCTAATAGTATTATTATTTATTTTATATATTATTTAAAAAGATACCTCTTAAGTAATCGTAAGTATCCTATGATACTAAATCTTATATATATAGTAGGAAAGTATATAATATTACTTAACTTTACTAATACTATTAGATATTTCAATAAGAATAAGATAAATTATTCATCCTATTATTCTTACTTCCAATCTAAAATTTTTAGATTAAAAGATTTTACTTATATTGATAATAGTAAAATCGAAAGAATCCTATAATATATTAATCTAATATATTTTAAAAGCTTCTTATATTACGATTACTAAAGTATTTAGTAAAAACTAAACTATATTAAATATTATTATAAAATTAATAATATGAAATATAAAGCAGCTATTAATATAGATAATATTAATAATAATCTTAAAGTTAAAATGGATATTACTATAATAATAAGATAAGAATATAAAAAAATTATATTATACATTTAGTACTAATAGTAATACTTTTCAAGTATTTTAAAAATATGATACTTAACTAAATATCTTATTTTATTAAGAGTATTATAGAAGTAGATAATAACTAAATATTTAAAATAGTAGTAGAATCTCTATATCTCTACTTCTATAAAATATATAGAAGTAATTATTCTCTTTTTATCAAGGAGTATCCATAGATACCCCTATTTCCAAATAACTAGTATAATATTCTTACTTCAATAACATTAGTTATAAATATTATTAAATATAATATTACAATAATCTATATCTATAAAGTAAAATAGGAAAATAGTATTATATAATACTATATAAAATATAATGATACCTAAAGGTATAGGAATATTAACTATTTTAAGTATAGTAGTTAGAGAAACTCTACTAAGGTATATTATTACTAGTTTACTTTATAGAAATATAAGGGTTATAAAAAAGTTAATAATCTACTTAAGTATAGTAAACTAAAAATACTTAGTAATTAAGAAGCTCGTAGTATTTAAGTTAAATAAGATATTTTAAAGAATAATAGTTAAGTAATAGCTTTTAGGTATAAATATAGAGATAGGAACTATAGTACTACCTTTTTCAGCAATTCTACTACTAGAAGTACTACTTTAAATAAGAATAGAAAGTATTGTTTAGTTTTAGAGGATTCTTATAATTTTAGTTCTATTAAAATAATGAAGTCTTTATTAAAGAATAATATTAAAAACTATTTAGAAAGAATAGTAGTTTTATCTTCAAGAGTTAGGGTTAGGGTTAGGGTTAGGGTTAGGGTTAGGGTTAGGGTTAGGGTTAGGGTTAGGGTTAGGGTTAGGGTTAGGGTTAGGGTTAGGG
>QAPF01001174.1:0-12334 GCA_004367935.1 Colletotrichum sidae | reverse complement strand
TTAGTTATTTATTAATATATAAGTTATTAATTTTACTAATTTAACTTCTTATTATAAAATTATAAGTTTTAAATTTATAGATAATTTAAATTGATTATATAATCCAATTTAAACTACTTTAAAAATAGTAATTTCTAAATATTTTTAATTAGAAGTTTTTAAATTAGTTTTCTAAAATTTCTTTAACTTTAGAATTCCTAGTATTTCTTTTAATAAATATTAAAACTTCTCTTATTATAATATCTAATTGAATTAATAATATAAGAATATTACAACTAATTATAAATCTAAAATAAATAGTACTTATTAGTAAAACTATTTCTTCTTAAAATATTGATAGTAAAATATCCTATAATTCTAGTAAAATCTCAGCTTTATATATTAATTTAATAGATTTAGTCTGCTACTATTTACATAAAATGATTTCTTCTCTTTATAATTTAATAACTATTTTAAATACTTAGAACTTCTTAATTAGCTTATCTATTATAAGCTTATTATTATAATTATTTAAATACCTCTTAATTAGATAGGAATCTTTTAAAAGTATTATTATAATAATTAATTAATATTCTATAAGTATTTTGTATATAATTCACTATAATACTAATATAGTAAACTATTATAAATACTTCAAATAATTAGTCATACTACTATATAATAGAAACTAAAAATAAGGATTAAAAATATAAAGTAATTATTAATATAATAGGTATAATCTATTTAATATTATATATAAAAAATAAGTTTCCTCTTTATATAGTTATATAATATAATCTTAATAATAATACTATACCCTTATAGCTATAAATTTCATATTTATTACTAGGGTTTAAATTATTATACCCCTATTATAGAGATTTCATAGCCTTTTCGCAGAACTTTTTAGAAAGATATTTCTCTAGGAAATCCCTAAGATTTCCCATAGAATACCCTAAAACCCCTCTATTATATAAACAATATAATTTGGGAAAAAATATAGTTCACCCAACTATTAAATCATTAGTTCACCTGACCTAACCATTAGTACTAACCTAACCTAACTATTACTATAGAATACTAGCCCTACTTATTTTAAAGTGAAAAATAAGCCTCTAGAATCTAATTAGTTTAAAAATATTAGTTAGAATAATAGAATTAGAATTAAACATTAGGATTATTAATTAGTTGTTAGAAGAATATAATTATTAATATAGGCCTACTTAATATCCCACTTAAATCCCTACTTATAAGGCCTTATAGTAATAGTTAGATTAGGTTAATATTAATAGTTAGATTAGGTAAACTAAAGACTTAATAGTTGGGTGAGATGTAGTCTTAGTTCGGGGCCGAGGCGGATGGCTTACGAAAAGGACAGAATCGTTGAATTGTGGTTCCATCGTGGCTCTGAGAATTATTATGAAATCTAGTTAACTCGCCATTCGGCGAGCAGGTGGCAGTTGTCGATAAGCAAAAAGCAGCCAAACGAGGCTTGGATGAATTCGAAGAGTCATATTGGTCGCAGTATTGATCAAGTGTCTGTAATATAGCTTAGAACAACTAAACTGGAAAGCACTAGATGACTAATAAGATATTCCAACCTTCCCTCTTATATATTTTTCTTAGCAAGCACTATTAGCACTCGCTATACTATACCATTAATTTTACTAATATTCTATTTTATAAGGTTTTTTCTTTTAATAAGACTTTTACTATTTCTTCTTCTTTAAAATATTTCTAGTTAATAATAAGGTTTATAAGCTATTACTATTATCTAAAAGTAGTTATCTATTTATTATATAGCAGACTATTTTACTAATTATTCTATTAAGACTAATTATAGAAGGTTCTCTTATATATATTAATAAGAGATATTAAGAAGTATTTCTTATAATTATAAATAAAACTATAAATAGTTAGCTATTATTTTAATTAGACTTTAGGAAAATAGCTAGACCTCTTAAAACTACTTTAATCTTAAATAGAATTATAATTCTTACTTATATTAAAAACTCTATTTTAAATAAAATCATAATTCTTTAAGAGAACTACTTTACAATAAGTTAAAACCTAATAAAAACCTTTAAAATATATCTTACAATTATAAATATCTAGTATATTATTATTATAAAATACTATAAAGAAAGACTTATTATCTTCTTTAAAATTAAACTCTATAGCTTCTAGCCTAGTTATTTATAGAATATTATATAGGATATTAATATATTTAACTAATAGTAGCTAGTTAGAAGAAGTCTTTAGAAAGACTTCTTAAGTTTTGATAATGGCTCTTAAGCTGATACTATTAAATAAGGATAATAATATAAAAGAAGAAGAAGAAGTAGTAGAAAGCCCTTAATATTTAATACTTCAGGAGATTACTATGTATTAATTCTATTTCTTTAATTTATAAATAGTAAGATAATTATATAAAGAAGAATTAGACTTCCTATTTAATATTTTAATTATTACTACTTTACTAGAATTAACAAATATAACTAATAAATTATTATTATTATTACTATTTATAATTATAAAATTAATAAGATTTATGAAATAGAAGTAGAAGATTTTAAAAGAATAATTTGGATTTCTCCTAATTTTATTATTAACCTACCTACTAAAGTAGCTTATATAGTTATACTTACTTACTACATTTAGCTACTTAAACTCTTTAATATAATAATTATTGAGAAATCTAAAAAGTAGAATATATATATTATTTCTAAAGTCCTAGTGAAGATCTATAATTCTAAGGATTTTAAGTATACTATTAATATAGTTAAAGAAGAAGTCTAGTTCTAATCTAGTAAGGACTTCATCTACTGTATAATTATCCAAACAACTTAATATATTAAATTTCAAATATAGAGAATCTCTTTTTAAAAAACTACTCAATAAAATCTTTTCTTTATTTAATAGCCTTCTTTTAAGATTCTATTAGTATAAATCTATCCCTTTATAATATAAAGACTATTAAAGCTTTTATAAATATTAAATATATATTCAAAAGAAGGTTTACTATAAATATAACTAGCTTAAGCATATTAATAAGTAAGAAGGATTTAAGTATAATATATTTAAGAGGTATATTAACTACTATAACTCTTATTATAACAACTAGGTGAAATACTCCATCTAGCCTTATAGAGATTATAGCATTATAATTAAACTAATATTTAAAGAATACAGTAAGATTAGATATTACTAATTTAGGAAGTATAAGATAAGTATTTCTATACTTATTAAAGTAGTAAGAGAAGTTAGATAAACTACTCCTTCTACTAATATACTAACTATAAGTATAGAAAGTATATTTAATATTTAACTAGTTAGAAAGTTAGTTATGTTTAACTTTCTAAATACTAAGAATAATAATAAGAATTCTAATTCTATTCCAATCTTAAGGATTTTTAATTTACTTACTATTATAACTATCAGTAATAGTTGTAATTCTAAAGATAAAGCTATAAAAAGTACTACTCCTTTTATAATAAGTATAATTATTTGTAATAATAGATTTTAATAATAAGACTTCTTAAGATCTTTTAAATTATTATTAAAAAGTTAGAATTCATTACTAATATAGTATTACATCTTATATATAAGGTGAATTATAATATTATTTTAGTATAAGAATTCTAATACTTATTATAGAAGGATAATATTATTGAGTAGAATAAGATATATTATACTTATAGTCCTATTAAGTATTAGAAATAAGATAATAAAACGATTTAACTAAAAGTTTTAATATATATCAAGTTTAAATTTAGATATATTAAAACCTTCTAACTATAAATTAAAGTATACTATAATATTTTAAATTTAAAATTAAGTTCTTAGTAAATTCTCAACTATTATTAGGAGTTAAAAGAAAATACAGTCTTAGAAGTATTAAAAGGATGAGAAGTACTAAATAGATTATATATAAAAAATAACTTCAACTTATATTATTTAATATAGCAGTTAGAAGTTAAATCTAATATTAATATTAAATATCTTATAGTTTAGCTTAATTCTAATAATCTTTATATTTTGAATAAAAGCTTGCTTACTTATAAAATAAGTTATATTTTTAATTTAGTAGTTTTTAATATTTTTAATATAAGTATTAGAATAGAAGAATACTATTATACAAATTCTAAGTACTTCTTAATAGTAACCTCTATATTTATAATATAAGGGGATATCTTACTAATTGTTCTGAGTTAAAAGAAAGTAATATTTAAAGATATAAATAAGTTTATCTATTAAGTAGAAGATTTAATATAACTTCTACTAGAAGTTATTAGTATAATAGAAAAAGTAGATAGAATTATAGAAAGTTTTATAATAATCTTTCAAGTTATTATTATAGCAGCTAGTAAGAATTAGTAATTAGATAAATAGTTATTAATATAATAGAATAAAAGTTATAATATAAAAAAGAAGAAGTATAAAGAGCTATATAAAATTAATTCTAGTATATTAGTAATTAGAACGATTTAAAATATTTTCTTAAAAATAATAAGATAAATTAAATTAGAATACTAAATATAATAGATTAAAAGAATTAGTATAAATAAGGAGTTATATAGGATTATAAACTAGAGCTAGATATTATTATAATTCTCATCCCTTCTTCTATTAGATAGAATAAATAAAATTATTATACTAATTAAAAAAGCTAAGTTTCTAAAATATAAGATTTTAGAAAAAAATACTAAGATGATAATATACTATATAATACTCTAACTATACTTAAGAGGTATATCTCTTAAGATAATTATATTATAGCTATTAAAGTAGCTAATATAGCTTTAAGAGCTAGAAGTATTATCCTAAGGATAAATAGAATTATAATACTTCTATTATATATAGTTTAATTATATATAGAAGTAATAGTTATCTAGCTATATAAGATCTATTTATAAATTAGATATTACCTTTTAGCCTTTAGAAAGACTAAAACTATTATAATATTAAAAATTAATTAGTTTCTAATTATAATAAAAGAATAACAACTAATCTTCTTTTTTTCTATACTTAATAAGAATTTAAAGAGACTAATAGTAAGATATCTAATATAGAATATAGTATAAAAAGAAGTATTCTATTTATAGTATAATAAGGCACTTTTTAAATACTTTTAATTAATATAATTATAGTACTAATATATAATATAGAAGAAATACTTACTAATAAGTATATTTTAATAGTAATTATAATAGATATAATAGGTATTTTTAATATTATACTTTCTAGCTGCTTTATACTATATATATATAAATAGATCTAACTAGAGAATATAATTTACTAAATCTATTAATTTACTATTTAGAAGAAAGCTAGAATATACCTTAAGAAGTATATTATAGAGATAAAGCTTCTAACTTATAGTTTATTTCAAAGCTTCTTAACTTCTTTTATATTATACCTATTTTATATTAAATTTATATATAAGTTTAAATACTTCTAGCTAAAGAGTAAGTAGGATAATAAGAAAAAGTAATAAGAATATCTCTCTAAAGATTAACCTAAATCTTATTTTAATTATATAGATAACTATATAGTACTTTTAATTAGAAGAATTATAAAAGAATTAATAGTTAAAATATAAGTTATCTTTAATAAGATATTAATTTAAAGTAAGGAGAATAGTATTAATTTTAATCTAGTAAAAACTAAGCTGGTATATTTTATTTAGAGTTATACTACTCCTATTTATATAATTCAATATAAAGATATAAAAGTTCACTTTTAACTTAAAATCTACTAACTTAAGATTCTTTTTAATTATAAGTTTAATTTTTATTACTATATATAAGAAAAAGTTAAAGTAGTTAAATTAACTACTAATTATATTTATAATATTAATAAGGTATATTAAAGTGTTATACTGTAATATATATAGAAAGTAGTATATTTAATTATCTTCTTAAAAGTTGTATTTATAGTTAAGACTTAATATTTTAGCTTAGATACGTTAGCTATATAGTAGTTTAATAAGATTTAGTTATATATAGCTATAAAGCTTAATAAGTAAATAGATAATATATAAAGTACTATAAATATAGGACTATAGAATATATTTTTAATCTAAAAGATATATCTTAATATCTTATTATTTAAAGAGTTTAATATTCTTTTAATATAATAAATACTAGATAGTCTAAAGGTTAGATATAAACTATATTTAAATATTTTTAATATATATTATCTTTTAATATAGAAACTAATAAACTATAAATTATTATAGAATTAGAGTAATACTAAGAGATTAATAGTACTAACTAAAGTAGCTAGTATAGTTTTAGAATTCCTATATCTAATTTTTCAACCTAGAAATTATAGTAATCTAGAAGTCTCTTTACTATTACTAAGTAAATATATAATAGTTATAATATATCTAATTTAGGTTGAAGAATATATAAAGTATTACTTTATAATATATTCTAATAGCCTACAAATTACTAAAGATAATAGTAATTATAGTTTTATAATATATTAAAATAAGAAGTTCTTAAGTTCTAGTACCTATTAGTCACTAAAAGTAGAAGTATTTAATATTAAAATATATAAAGCTAGAATTAGTCTAACCTATATCTAGTAGAAAATATATTATAATATAGAAGAAATTATAATATACTTAAATAATATAATAGTTATCTAATATTTTAATAAGATACTAACTATTTCTTTATAGAAGGAGATTTAATAGTTCTAATAGCTAACATCTTACTTATATCTACTAATAAAGATTTTCTAAACTTCTAGATATAAGGGGATTGATAATAATAAAGTTACTAACTAATTTATAAAATTTAGAAGTATATAAACCTATAATTAATTTGATATATAACTATTTTTATATAGTTATATAAAGAAGAAGTAAGGAGAATATAAAAAGAAGACTTAAGAAGATTAAGAGATTATTTAGTTTACTAATAATAAGAATAATATATTATATTATATTAAACTAAAGTTAAAAACTAACCTAAAGCTTTCAGCTAAGTTTTTCAACTTCTTATAATAAGATTTATATTATATTCTTACTATTAGGAGTAGGTATAGCAACTTTATAATATATTATAATAGATTTTAATATAATGATACTAAATAGTACTATTATTATAACAAGCTTAAAACTCTAATTTATCTTATTTTCTACTATAGAATAATTAGAGCTTTCTATTAGAATAAATAATAAGAAGTAATATACTTTCTTTTTAAAGATTAAAAAGAATATATTTATAAGTATTATTAGTATTAGAAGTATAACTTCTCTAAGTTATAATAGTAACCTATTAGATCTCTTAATATAACTATTAATATATTAAACTTAAGAAATTAAACTTTATAATTTCTAAGCTACTTTAGTAGTTTAATAAATCTTTTAATAAAAATTATACCTATAGGTATATTTTAGTTTTTAAATTAAATCTTATTATACTTTAGAGTTTTTATTTAAATTAGCTTCTTATTTCTATATTTTAAATTACTTTATTATTAAGACTTCTTTGAATTATCCTAGGGGAATTACTTAAGAATAAGGGATAATATAATATATAGTAAGTTATAAGAATAAATCTTACTATTTAATATTTCTTTTTATCTAATACTACTTTTTAGAAGTATATTATATAAAGATATTTTAAAAGATATATATTCTTCTAATTAATTTAAAATAATACTTTTATAAAATAATATTTTATAATATCTAATTAGATTTTATAAAGTAATAAATATATTAGGAGGATTCTAATTTTCTAATACTATAGAATATTTAGAATTCTAATTAGTTTATAATAATGTATTATATTTATAGTTTTTACTTTAATTAGATATTTCTAATTTCAACCTTTTATAAAAATATAAGAAAAAAAGAAGATATATAATAGATATATAATTTTAGTAAAGTATTATTTATTTATTTTTCTTTTTTTCTTTCTATATCTATCTAAAGAGGGGAAAAAAAGGGGGATTTATCTATATATTTCTCTATATATTTAAAAGTGAGGCCCCTAAGAGGTATAGTTAGCTATACGAATGCCTTTTACTTCAATATGGGGATGCTACAGTATAAAACAATACTACTACTACTACTACTACTAATAAGATATTCATATGCATCTCAAGTATCTACTCTGTATGAAAATCTGCTAAAGAGACGATAACTCTCAGCTGATGGCTACTTATGTCGCACATTAGGAAAAAAAATCGAAAGAACATGTTTCTGGACTAACTGCTGGAACTAGCCTTGTCATTGCCTCAGGTCGTATTATATTGTCAAAAGATCTCACAAATAGTGAAACCTGAGTTGACATTGTCCATATGGAGCTCGCCTTCTCTTTTACGTCCCAGACGAGCTTGATTTGCACACGTCGGCCTCACATTTCACAACGACTGAAGAAAACGACTTTGTCAGCCATTTCACCGACTCACCGGGCTATGCTGGTGGTAAGACGCTTCATCTAAACACTGCGCTCATCATCAGCACCACCTTGGTTGTGTCAACGAGGTTCTATGTCCGCGCGTTCATGGCGAAGGCATTGGGCTGGGAAGACATATTGGCTTTCCTCGCGTTTGTAAGGCGCCACCCATCCCCAGACGGGCCACTGAACTGAAAAGAAGAAGGGGACCATCGTGGCTTTGTCTGCCATGGATATCCGACGTGAGTACACACTCGACCCTCTGAAACATTGCTTCGCTGATGACAATCTTAGTCGTCCAGTATGGCAGCGGCGCCCATGCCAAATACGTGCCAAACGAAGACCTTGCAATTTGGTTTGAGGTACGCCATCGATCCTGTGGCTCCAGTCCTAGTTCACCTTGACACTGACACTCCCGACTCCATGCAGTCCATTGTTACCCAAGTCCTCATCTACTTCATTGGCACAGGTCTGATGAGGCTCTCCATCGTTGCCTTTCAACCTCGCCTTAGTCTAGATAGTGAGTCTTCTCATCCGCATTCACACATCTCTCGTTGGAATCCATTCTCATTTGAAACAACAGAGACATGCCTTATTCTTGTCTACATCACGGGGTTCTTTGTGGTTGCGCAGACGATTGGCTGCTTCCTCTACCGACTCACCGAGTGTAGTCCGATAGCGTAAGTTCTCTCTTGATATCTCATCATGAGCCTGGCTGATATTTCTTAATCATGTAGAGATATCTGGAAGCCACCTTTTACTCCAGGTCTGAGATGCGTACCTGCCGAGTCCGAGAACACCATGATGGTGGCGCATCAGGCCATTGGCATCATCCTGGACCTTGCCCTGATGGGATTACCAATCTGGGTTATTCATACCAAAATGCTCTTCTCGAAAAGAGCATTTCAGGTGATTCTTGTGTTCAGCGTGGGGGTCTTTGTCATCGTAACCGGATGTATCCGGCTGGTCATGATGAAGACTTTACTCTTCCTGGCTGATCCGTAAGTCTGACACGCGAGCATGCTACAATTTAAAAAAAGCTAACAGTATTACTTGACAGAACTTACAACATGAGTACCGTCGGAGTATGGACTGATCTTGAAGGCCATATCGGTCTGTGGGTTGCCTCCTTTCCAGCACTTCAGCCACTCGTTCGAGCGGTTTCATTCAAGCTGGGTTTCGGCAGTAAAGTACAGAGCTATGGAAGAGATGGCAACTCAAACACTGCCAATGTGAGGGTAGTTTCGAGCGGGGCGCCGTGGTCGGTCGCGAGCCGAAACAAAAGAGACTGCATGCGAAAAGCCAGCGACGTCGACGACACCGATAGCCACAGCGAGAGCCGAATCATCACAGGGAACAGCCGGAACATGGAGATGAGTCCCATCGATAGTCGGGTGTCGGGAATCCATAAGCAAGTGGAATTCGACGTGAGGGTCGACGAAGCCAAGCACCACGACGGCAGGCCAACCTACAGTTCTGGCCAGGGGTCCAAAAGCTGGGTTGCTGTTTGAAGTGCAGGGCAGTCAGCAACCGACTTGTGCTTTTAGCAATACCATGGAAATAAGATTGGGGAATTGTTCGTACACGTTACACGAGACGCTTCTTTGGCCGAGTTACATTATAAAATAACTTGATCGTACATATGTACATGTGAGTCTATCTTATCCGCTAAAGTGACGACTCAACTGAGCTGACCGGCAGCCTTTCGGAGATGAAATACCTCCTTTGCACCGCCTCTTATAGGAAGCTCAGTCAGCGATAGCCAACTGCCACGCTTCAATGGTCACAAGAGCCTTCTCCCTGTCTACGACGGTTGTACCGACGACGGTGATGTCGTTGACCCAGAAGTAGTTCTCCGCACCAGTCTCGAATGTCATGTACAAAAGTCCGCGGCCCTGAGGAGCCGGACCGTAAGCAGTGACGAAAATGTTGGCCTGGTCATTTGTTTGGAACTGAAAGTACGTGATGGCAGTGAAGCCACCCCTGGCATCCAGGAGACCCCAGTCTGCTCCGACGGGGAGAATCAGACCTGAGAACCATCGAGTCAGCTGGTCCAGCCTGGAGAAGACTATGGTACACAGAGGAGAGGGTCTCACCAGTTAACTTGGGCCCTTCAAAGGAACCCCCTGTGATTGGGTCGGAGAACCTGTTGCCTCTGGGACCGACTCCGAAGCTTACGGACGGCCCAAGTGTCATCTTCAACTCGAAGAGAAGCTGGGCGTCAGGCGCCACGGGACCGCCGCCCTTGTGCGTGGGGCTGGCCGCGGCCAGTGTGCTCGGCGACGACAAAAGGCCAAAGGTGGCGAGACTGAAAACGGTCGAAAGAAGCATTTTGAAATGTTGGACGAGGCCGGCTCTGAAGTGAAAGATGAGAAGTGAATGGAGCTATCAGCTAAATGTTGAAATACAGCAATAGTAGCGCATCTGTCAAGTGGATTCAAGCGCTCATCGTCGGCCTGTCAAGTTTTATACCACGAAAGACCAGCAAGCAGAAGATTGTACGCAAGAGGCATCATGACCACGTCTAGGCGTTGCTTTCGGCAGCCTTTGCTGAATAGAATTAGGGTGCTAGATATCGCCGATGCGATGGCAAACTTAGAGGTCGGCAGCCGCTGCGCAAATAGGACGAACATGTCCACTTGCCGCTGTCAACAACTCGGCGACTGAGCTAGGGCCTGTCAAATGTCAGAATCCAAGTCGATGGGATGGAATAGCGCCGTGGGTGAAGATCGACTTTCTAGAATTCGCCCAGCCCGGCTCGCGGAGGGCGTTGTTTGTTTGTACGGGGAGCAAATCACACTGGCGATGTGAAACGTTATTGGTCATGAGGTCGGATGAACAATATGGGTGACGGCGTTTGGGTACAATAGACGACGTTGGACCTGCTGTCATGGCTCCGGATCGTGGGTTACCCGCGGTTGGGCGCCCATGGCCTCGGATTCTCTCTGCATGTCAAAGCGCTTTGTGCTCACATTATCTCCCATGTACTTGATCGACTGCGTCCCAACGAATGATGATTGCCAATTGTGAAGGCTATCGGGCAAACGCCGGTCAAAGCATCAAACCTTTTCGCCTCACGAGCTCTGTCTGTC
Organism: Colletotrichum sidae; assembly: GCA_004367935.1. Taxonomy (NCBI): domain Eukaryota; kingdom Fungi; phylum Ascomycota; class Sordariomycetes; order Glomerellales; family Glomerellaceae; genus Colletotrichum; species Colletotrichum sidae. Next base: position 849 of record QAPF01001174.1, on the reverse strand, counting down.
GGTAGGCTCCCGAAGAGATCCAGCCGACTGTGCACAACCACATCGCATCAAGCACCATAGTCCGCGATCCCTAGGACAACATTGGACCAGGAACAAATATCCTAATCTGACGAAGCGCTGCTTAAAGTTACGTGCTCTACGTCAAAGAGACCTCGAAACCTAATCATCGTTCTCGTCGTCGTCTTTCTTCTCCCCGCCTCCCCCTTTCTTACCACCCTGCTTCTTGTCGTCAACATCATCGCCGCCGCCATCCTTGAACGCGTTCGGCGTCACCGCAACCGCGCGATTCGAGCTGGCAACGGGCTGTCCCGCGGCACCAGCTACAGCCGCAAACCGCGCAGACTTTGCACTTCCCAGCCTCGCCGTGAACGGTCCAAAACCTCTTTCGTGGAACCCCAGCCTCGCGCCAGGGTTCGTCGGGTTCTGGACAGCCTTCTCGGACAGAGCCCATCCCATGACGGCGTTGGCGTTAGTCGCTTCCGGACCAAGACCCAACGCCGCGTCGAGACAGTTCTCGCACAGAAAGGTATAGGTAGGCTTGTAATTACCCACCCCATAGGTACCTATAGGTTACCTAGATAATAGGTTAGATAGAAGTTTTACCTATAGGTCTAACCTAAATAGTCTATAAAACTATAGGTACTTATAATATTACTTATAAGTAGCTATAAATACCTAGTGAAATAGTATTCTAAGTAATAAGTAATTATAAGTACTTAAGTAAAATATATTAAAATATTAAAAGAAAAATAAATAGTAAAATATAAAAAATTTAATATTTAATAATAATAATTAGTAAAGATTATTATATAAATTATAACTATTATTTATAGTAATTATTTATAGTAA
>QAPF01001173.1:0-12404 GCA_004367935.1 Colletotrichum sidae | reverse complement strand
CTTTATACTAATTATAATTAATATAATTATAATAATAACTTATTTATTAATAAATATAGCAATTTTCATCCTACTAAGTATATATTATTAGTTAATACTCTAGACGAATTAACTACTTTCTTAAAAACTATAAGTTCTCATTTAAATAATAACTAGATTCAAATTATGAATAAAGAAGTTAAGTCTATTGAATCTATAGAAGTTTGGACTATTATACTATTATTTAATATTTCTTTTATTAAAAAGAATAATATTAATATATTAGAAAGTAGATAAATTTATAAAATAAAACCTAATAATTAGAATCCTAATAATCCTATATATAAAACTAGATGGATTGCTCAAGGTTTCAATTAGTACTTTAATATTAATTATTTATAAACTTTTAGTACTACCTATAGACCTAAAAGTTATAGATATATATTAATTATATCTATTTATTATAACTAGATTTTAATTCAATATAATATTACTACTGCATTTATTCATATAAAAATAGATAAAAATATATCTATCAAATTACCTACTAGCTATATTTATAATGAAGGTTCTAAAAGTTTAATTTATAGTACTAACTATAAGAATCAGCCTTTTATTTCTTTATTAAATAAGGCTTTATATAATTTAAAACAAAATCCTAGACTTTAGTATTTACACCTTAAATCTATCTTATATAAGATTAGTTTTAAAATATCTCCTTATGATAAAGGAATATTTATACTTAATATTACTCTTAATAAAAGTAAATATTTAGTTATTTTAGTATGTCATATTAATGATATACTATTAAGAGCTAATAATTCTACTATTTTAGAATATATTTATAGTAGTCTTAAAAAAGACATAAAAATCTAAGATCTAGGACAGCTTAATACCGTTTTAAGAAATAATTTAATTATTAACTATAAGAACAAAAGTATAGAAATAAATCAGTTTAAATATACTGATAAAATTCTTATTAAGTTTAATAAAAAGGATATCTATAGTTTTAATACTCCTATAGATAATAAAGCTAAATTCTTTATTAATAAGAATAATACTATTAAAAAAGAAATATTAGAATATTAAAAAGAAATAAGAGCTTTATTATATTTAACTTTAAAAATTAGGCTAAATATTACTCTAACTATTACTACTTACTCTCAATTTTCTTCAAATCCTTCTAAAGAATATTTTGTTGCTCTTAATAGGATATAAGATTACTTAAAAAAGAATGCTAATTATAAGCTTATTTATAATTATAATAATATTAATCCTTTTAATTCATTTAGATTTATAAATTCAAATTGGGCTAGAGATATTAATAATAGAAAATCTACTTCAGTATATATATTTTACCTAGATTTGTATAATATTATAAGTTATAATTCAGCTAAGTAAAAAATAGTAGCTTTGTTTACTTATAAAGCTAAATATATAGTTCTAATAGATACTACTAAAAAGCTATATACTTATATAATAACTATAGTTTTATTAATAAAACTTTTGGTTTTAAAACTATTAATAAGCCAATTATCTTTATAAATAATCAATCAGCTAAAAAGCTTGCTGAAAATACTGAATTCTATAAAAAAGCTAAGTATATTAATATTTATTATTATTATATTAGAAAGCTTATTCAGGATAATAAGATTAATTTCTATTATATCAATATGAATAATAATATAGCTAACCTTTTGATAAAGCTTTTAGACCAAGTTAAATTTAATAATATTATTAAGAAGACTTTATAGAATAATTTTAATATTCAGCCTTCTTATAAAAGAAATAGTCTTAATAGTCTATTTTCCGAAGATTGATTTTTTCCTGAAATCTTTACTAGTTTTAAATTCTCTGATCTTTCCTGATTTTATTTACTTTATTTTGAAGTCTTTTCCTTTAAACCTTTTCTAGGTTTTAGGTTTTTTAGATTTTAATCTTTCAAAGAATCTTTCTCTATTTTTCCTATATACTTTGTAGAGTTTTTATTGTTTTTCAAGCTATAGAAGATTTATTTATCTTATATATTTTAAAGGGAGATATAAGAGTTCTACTTATTTAGTTATTATTTATATTTATCTTAATAATCTATTTTAAATATTTTAAAACTTAAGTATTCTCCTTTATTCTTATAACCCTATATCTTCTATTTACTATAGAAAGTTAATTATTAGAGCTAAGGTTATACTACTTTAATTATTTATACTCTAGATTAATTAAACTATAATATTAGAGTATTTAGTAAATAGACTACTTAGTAGCCTAAGTGTAATAAGACTAAAAGCTCTATATAATATAAAGTTAACCTTTCTGAAAATAAACTCTATTTAGATGTTAATACTATAAAGCTCCCTATTTCCTATAGAACTAGAACTTCTTATTATTATTACTATTTATATTAATATTAGTACTATTTTCAGATATTATTCTAAATAACTTATTCTTTGATAATCGAGAGTTGTTAATTCCCCTTAAGCTTTTACTAGTTACCTATTACTAGTTCAATAGAGATATTTTTAAGAGTTTTAAAATCCTTTATTACTTTTTACTTTCATTAGTTAGCTATCTACTATATTGTATGATATCTTGAGAACGTTACTTAATTAAATTATATATTTAATTAGTAAGAAACTATATTCTACTTAGTATTATCTATATAGTAAATAAAACTAAGTTCTAAGTATATAAAAGATTATATAAAATATAACTTGTAAAGTTAAATATAGAAGTATCTTAATTAAAAAACTCTTAGTTAAAGAAGAAGAACTTTTAGAAAGACTATAGAATAAATATAAATTAAGTTTATTATAATCTATAGTAGTAGAATAAGATCTACTAGCTATCACTAATTCTAGTAAACTATAGCTTATAGTATATACCCCCTTCTAATTAACTAATAAGATAATTATAATAGTAATACTATTAGTCTAATCCTCTTATTAGTTAATACTACTTAAATACCTATATATTATAGTATATTATATTACTAAAACTCCCTACTAATTTATACTTCTCTTTCTTCTTCTATATACCCTATAAAAGTATAATTGATTAATAATTACTACTACTATTATATCTTAGTCCTACTACTAACTTAATATATTAAACTAGTTAACTTTCTTTATATTCTTATTTATTTCGTTTTTTATTATAAGTTCACCAATTATTACTTTATCTCTCTATTGCTTTATTAATACTATTTTCCTATAGCAAATTATAATATTACTTTTATAATTATAATAATAATTTATAATTTATTCCCTAATCTCTTATTCACTATTTCCACCTCCTAGTAGCTTCTTATTATCAAAAACGTTAAAGTGAAATATTATTTCTATAAATTTAATAAGGAACTTAGTATTAATCAAACTACTAATAGTTTTTCTATTGAATTTATATTACCTATTTATTCCTTTACCACTTTTATATTGCCTATCCACTCTCTTACTACTTATAGTAGTAAAAATAATAATAATAATAATAAAAGTAAAAAACGTATGAAAATTACAAATAATAAGAGTAAAGAGAAAGAAGTTACTCCTCTTAAATATACTATAACCCCTTTCTCTACTATATAATCTTCTAAATATTTCATTAAAGCTTTTATTACCAATAAGACCATAGCTTTATATGAAATATATTTATACTACTTCTTCTACCTATATATCCCCTACTATTACTAACTAAAATACCCTTTCCAATTTCTCCTATTCTATCTATATTACTTATATTATTGTAAGTAATATTCCCCTTAGTATTAAAGATATCAACTTCTATTACAAAATTCTTGAAATATAATAACTATTCTTTTTAATTATTCTAGAAACTAATATAGAATTATAATAACTAATATTATTTATTATTCTTACTATACTAAGTTTACCTTTAGCTAGTATTATAATAAGGTTAGGATATAATTATATATTTTAAACTTTCTATTTATTTATTCTGATATTTTTCAGATAAATAAGACTACTACTACTACTTGGTATATTTTTATTAATATTTATACTAACTTCTTGGCTAAAAATAACTTTATGATTTATAAGTATTATATAAAATTCTTAATTATTTTTCTAAGTCTATAGTTAATATATATTGTATAGAAAAATACTTTTCATAAAATCTATATTACGTTCTATATAGCTACTATGTAATAGATTAAAAAGGAAAATATTAACATTAATACTTATTCTACTAACTACCATAAAACTAAGAAGTATAATTCTAATATAATTATTATATTACTATTTCTTATTTATCTAATTCCTTCTATTAATATTATTCTTATTTTCCTTATTTATAAAAAAGCTTTTACTTTTTCTAAGTAGTACTATTTCTTCTTAGAACTTTAGGTTTATCTAAATATTATTTCTTTTCTACTCTTATTATAACACCAATAAAAATTTAGATTACTAGCTATTATTCTTAAGCTAAAGCTTCCTTACTCCTAATTTATTATTTCTTTATCTTTTATATACTTATTACTATTATTATACTTTTCAGAATTTAATATAGGTTTTCTAACCTTTAAGTATAATATTATTTTCTCCCCTAATAATACCCTATTTAGGATATAACTATTATAATTATAATATTTTAACCCTAAGCTTATTATATAAGCTAATTTCAAATATATATTAAGTTACTATTAGTAATCTTACTTCACCTTTATTTCTATTTATAAATACTAAATATTATAGTGTTTTCTAATAAGTATAGTAATTCTTATATAAGTTATATATAGCCTATCTATTTAATATAGACTTCCTTCTAATAACTTTATCTGATATACTTCTAATATACTACTAATACTTTCTTAACCTTTTACTTATTATACTTTCTATGATTTTATACTAAGAATAATTAGTAGTTATATATAGTGTAAGTTAATAATATATCCTAAGTAGCGCTATATAAAATCTGAATATTAACCTTAGGGTAAATACTACTAGGTATATTCAATTCTACTACTATAAGTATAATAATAGTTTGTATATTATGTTTATAGTATAATTAGTTAAACTTCTTATATAAATAAAATAAGTAGTAATTAGCTATATAAATTTATATTTTATCTTTTTTCTTCAACCTCTTAGTAACTTTCTATTAACTATTAGTAGAGTTTTCTATTTTCTATTGAGTAAGTATTATACCTACTTAGGCTATTCTTATTATTTCTATTAATTTATTAATTAAATTATTCGTATTCTACTTCTATAGATTTTCTATATTCTTATCTTTATTATAGATTTATATAAAATTTATGTAGTATTTATATTTTAAAAAGAAAGAACTAATTCTTATTACTGATATTATATAATTATTAAAAGCTAATTATACTATTGGAAGATAAGCTTCCTAATTATTCTTAATATAACTAATAGTTATATAAAAGTATATTTCTATTTCTTAATTAAATCATTCAATAGCTTTATTAGTCTATAAGTAATATGCAGTATTTAGATATTACTTCATATTAATAAGACTATTAAACCTCTTCTAAAAATAACTAGTCTAATTACTCTTTTAATTACTAATAATTACTCTTAAGATCCTATAGAACTAAAAACAGTAATTTAGGAATTATTCTATATATTCCTCTATTATTATTATTATTATTATTATAAGCTTTAGTATAACTAACGTATTTAATTAGTTTATAATTATTTATATAGAGTAGGTACTACCTTTCATTAATATTAATAGGTTAGTAATAAAGTCTATTGTAAAAGTATTATAAATCCTATCTGATATAAATAATAATTATAGAAGTCTTCTTTTTATATCTCTCCAAATTATATTAATATTATAAATATTATAACTCTATATAAAATACTATATATCTTATAAGAAACCTAGTTAGTAGTATTAGTATAATACTACTTTAAATATATTGTTTCTCTTAAAATAATCTATTTCAAAAAATATCAACTTTTTATATTATAGCTATTTATAAGGTATTATCTTAGCATTGTTTATTTATATTCCTTAATATCTATATATAGTTTTTCTATATTAAATACCTTAATATATTCAAAGTATATTCTACAATCTAAACTCGAACTATAGTAATAATAAAGAATATTTAGTCTCCTTTAGCTATAACCTAATAAACTTATAAGTATTATTTATTCTTAAATAATATATTATCTTATAACTTCTAGAAGCTTATACTCTTATTAACAACCTATAATAGTAAGATCCTAAACTTATTTAACTCTTATATTTATTATATAATTAGTATAAATACTTAACATAACTAAAGTAAATCTAAAGTTAACTAGATTAATCTACTTTCTTCTTTCTCATCTTCCTAACTAACTAGAATATCTTACTTATACCTTAATAATACGTCTAATATAATAACCAAATAGTTTAACTAATACTTAATCTTAAACTAATAATAAGCTAAGTATTTAGCCTCCTAACTCTAAGATGTATTAAGCTTCTACTTTTTTATAAAAAGCTTAAAACCTTTATAATCTATTAAAACTTAGAACTTATTATAACTCCTTAGCTTTATATCCTAAATACTAAAAAAAGATATTACTACTAAGAATTCCTTATTATAAATTAAATAGTTATATTATACTAGCGATAACTTCTATAAATAAAAACCAACTAGCTAGTAATATTTTTATATATCTTCTTATAAGAAGGTATTTCTAAATATAAACTATAAATAGTCTATTTTAATAATAATTACCAAGTCTAAATTAAAATATTAGAAAACTAAGACTTTTGAAAAATAGTTCTCTAAAAGAGTAAAAATACTCTTTTCTCTCTTGCCCTAATAAAATACTATACTTTCTTTATGAAAATATTAAAAAGAGTTATAAGAACTATATAGTTATTGATAAATATATAGTAATAATTAGTAAATTTTAGGAAACTTCTTGTAGTTTTTAATATTATTAAAATAACCTACTTATTTATCACCCTTACTATTTTAGAATTATAAGTAATTTCTTCCCTAGCCTTAAGTATAAACGTAATATATTTTACTATTTTTATAAAAGATATATACGTAATTAAGTTGAGATTTAGCCTCATTATAGATAGAATTTATAAAACCCCTTTAACTTCTTTTTTATAATTTCTTTAAAACCCTAATATATCAATAAGAATATTCTCTAACTATATTACAGTAGAATTATTAAAGAGTTTATAAAATATATTATTAATATAGTACTTAAATATTACTAAGCTCCTTATAAGCCTAAATAAATATATAAGTTATTTAAAAGAACTATATTATATATAAAAAGTAGTTTTCTCTTCATCCCCCTCTACAATTCTAATCTTATAAAATACAATAATAATATCTAGTTTTATATACTATATAGCTAAAACTATATACTAAAAGACTTCTTTTAAGATATATTATAAGATAATCCTCAAAATAGAAACTACTTCCAACTATTATCTCCTCTTTCTAAGTAGACTTTATAACCCATATCTAAATAAATAAATAATATAGAATATACTTTACCTTTTTTAACAAAGATTTTCAAATTCCTTATATACTTAACATAATAGTACTATTGTATTATCTTTTTTATCTTTCGCCTCAAACGCCTTCGTAATATCTATTGAATTAATAACTTATATAATCTCCTCTACTATAGAATATCTATAATATATATACCTATATATTTTAGAAGCTTAATAGTAGATTTTTATAAAAAAACGAATTATTAATACTCTTACTACTTAAATCTCCTAAATTAGGAAACTCTTTTCTTATCTTATTAGAAAGATACATATTTCTCTTTTACTATAATAAATATAATACTGCTAACTATTATAAACAATAATATTATATTTCATTTACAAATGATTTAAAAAGATATTAACATTTCAACTATCAATAATATAACTATAAACCTTTTAGATTTAACTACTAAATCTAATATTAAATATTATAATACGTTTTCTTAATATATATACTACTTTATCTATAAAACTTTTAAACTTCCTGAATATTCTATTTATATAAAGTAAATAGAATTAGTAAACTAAATAATAGTTAATCATAATATGAAGATTATAGTTACTATTTAGGAGTATTTAAGTAATATACTTCTTATTAATCTATACTTCCAATAGTATAACAAATCTACTTATTTCATATTCTACTTTAAAATACTTCTAACTAGTCTTTTCTTTTTCTATAAGCTCTAAAGCCTAATTATATATTAAAATTATTTTTTCTTTAAATTACTTTTAGAACCTAGACTTTTAATTTTATTATTAGAATAAGTTTATTCTAAAGCTATTTTAATAATATAAGAAGTATATATCTTTAAGTAAAAGCCTTTTGCTTTATATAGAGAATATTTAGCATCCGGCTAGGACTTATACTTCAACCTACTTTATACTAATTACTATAGCTATAATTACTTTAGATCTTTAAATTATAATAATATTATATCAATAGTATATAATAGTATAATATTTCTAACCTTGAGTTATCTTACCTGATAAAACTATCTTAAGCCTTTTTAACTATTAGTTAATAATTACTATAGATTTTAATATATATACCTTTTTGGATATCTAATAAGCTACTTTTAATATATATTTAAAGTATTTAGAATTACTATTAAATATTCTACTTTTAAGCACTAGATTCTTTCTTATTCTTTCAATCTTATACTTTTTAATTATACTAATAGCTCTATCTACTAGTAATGTTTTAAAGCTGAATTTAACTATAGCTACTTTAGAAAGCTAGAAAGAATAATAAAGTTATTTTTATATAATACTAGTTTATTTAGGCTTTTATAAAGGTAGTTATAATCTTTATAGTTATTAATAGCTTTCATAAGATTAATATTTATATTAAGGTTGTAGGAGTTAAGTATAGTGATAGCATTCTTGGTATTATTATTATTATTATTGGTAGTAGTATTATTGTAGGTTTACCCCTCCTGGATATATAATAATCACTCTCTTATTAATATACCTATTGAGAGATAGCTGTTGACTTAAATATGTTGAAGAGAGGGCTGGTCTTAGTCTATTACTTTCTTTTATCTATAAGACTGGTATTATTAAGATATGCTAGTAGTATTATTAGTAGCTAGCTGGTGTGAGTTAATATTATGAGCATTATTATATAGAGACTGTTATATAGCTTATGCTAGTAAGTTCGCATACCTAGTTATTACTCTATTACTTTATATTATCTATAAATTTCTAAGTTAGAGCTAGGTTTAAACTAAATACTATATTACTAGGTCTTTTTTACTATATTTATCTATAGAAATATATATAGATTATAATATATTACTAGGTTTCTTTTATATAGAGATTTAATATTAGGTGTTATATAAGACTACCTATTAGATAGAAGGCTGTATATATAATATATTATATTTTCAAATAATACCTAGTTATATCCCTCTAGGCTTAATAGTTAGAATTTTTCTTTATATCTTATTATTATAAAGTATTCTATAGTTAAGCCTTAATAATTCTTATAATTTAAATAGTACTTATTATTACTATATTACTATTACTACTTACTTTCAAATTCATACTACTAATTTAATCTAATAGTTTATAAATTAGATATAAGATATAATATCTTATAATTGTCTAACTATCTTACTATATACTATATAGTATTAATAGATTCCTTAAAACTACTAATACTAATATTTATACTAATTAAGTAGTATTAGAATAGATAGATATATAGGTAAATCGAGAGTTAAATTATTACTACAAATAAACGTGAAATTAGGAGAAATATAATATAATAAAAGTAGTTTGCTCAATATGAGGACTTGTTCCAAAGATTTATAATAATAATAGTTAAATAGAAAGAGAAATAGTAATTTAATTAATAGTATAATGAATTATTTCTTACTACTATTTATAGAGATATTAAGGTTCTTATATATAGAGTTTGTTTTAGAGTTCTAGCTATACTACTTGAGTTCTAGTTATAGCTATAATATATAAGCTATTATAGCTATAGCGTATAAAGCGTTATAACTATAATATGTATACTATAGTATAGCATATAAGCTACTATAGCTATAGTATATAACGCGTTATAACTATAGTATATAAGGCGTTATAACTACAGTATATAGGGCGTTATAACTATAGCGTATAAGTTACAACATAGTACATATTACAGTATAACTATAGCATATTAGCCACTATAGCTATAGCGTATGAGGCGTTATATTATAATATATATAGCTTGAGCTACTTCTGATACCCTATAAAAGAGTGAACCTCTATACCTTTACCTCATTTACTTAAGAACTACTAGAGGGTAAAAAGCAAAATAAGTATGTAGTTATAGAGCGATTTTTAAGAATTTAATCCATATAGAAATATTATACAACGTCTTATTACTTCTATTAGAATAATAGAAAAATAAGTTCTTTATATATTAGAATAAATCTAACAAGTAGTAGTATAACTTTAGGGATAAATAACGTATAAATAATTAATCCATATAATATATAATTATAAAGCGCCACTTATTATAATAGGAAGTTTCTTATAATAAAGCAAAGAATTAATAAAATATTTATAATCTTTTATATATTTCTTTAGGAAATATAATGAAATATAATCTACTATATTAGATTTTAATATATCTAATCTAAATATATAAAGAAGTTCTTTGAGTTATATATACTTTAAGAACTACCATTTCTATAGACCTCTACTATAATCAACTGGACCTTTATATCTAAAGATAAATTAATAAAATATTAAGCCTCCTAGTTATTTATAATAAATATATAGTTAATGAAAGACTTATTATAAATCTATTATACCTAAATTAAACATTTACTAGAACTTCTTCAGAGCTTTTTAAGATTAGATATAAAATATTATTATATAAATATAACGAAATTAGTATTTAAAAATAGCTTAAGAATAGCCCGAATACTTATTCTAAATATACTTAATAATATAAAATCTAGGTAAACGTATGATGAAGTAATCATATTAGCTAGTATAATAAGCTATTAATTCTACTATATTATAATACTAATAAAAACCCCTATAAAGTCTATAACTAGAATATTCTTATTATATACTCTATTATATAGTATAATTAGTAATAAGGCGTATAAGTGATATTAAGCTTAGATATATAAAAGGCATAACTTATAAAGTTAAATATAAAGATACCTCAATTAAACAAATCTAAACTAAAAAAGAAATTTTCAGAAATACTACAAAATACATATAAAATAAGTCTATCACAATCTATAGTAGTAGAATAAGATCTACCAACTATAGCTAATTCTAATAAGATATAACTTATAGTAAAAACTAGATTTAAACTTATTTCACTATAAATAGTATTAAATACTATTTATTTAAAATCAAAAAGGAAATAAGAAGCTTTTATAAATACTTAGAAAAGTCTATATATATAATACTCCCTGAAGCTTATTAAAACCTTATTTAAATGAGAAGGTTAATATTAAATATTTAGATATAACCCCAACTAGTTGTCTAGGTATAGCTTATAATAAAGTTAAAGTTCATAATATATAGAATTACTTGAACTTTAAAATGACTATTTACTAAAGCTTTTTTTTGAGGTTTTTTAAAAGTTACTTTTAGGTAACTTTCTGAAAGCTAAGTCATATTAATAGACTTTTAAAATATTTAAATTAAGTATTTTTAACAATTCTATCCCTATAGGAGTAGATTGTAAAGACGATTCATAATTCTTAGTAGATATTTTTAAAGAGGTTTATATAAGAGATATTATAGATTTTATAGAAAAAGGTCTAAAACCTTATATAACTTTTTATAATTTCTATATTTTTAAAACTTCAGAATATGTTGGTTTTTCTAGAGGGTAATATACGTTATACGTAATCTTACTATATAGGTATAAAGTAGTATTCTAGTTATATATTATTATTATTCCTATACTATATAGTACGAAGCGGTATATAAAGCTCTAGATCTATAGTATAGTAATTAATTATTAATTACTATATAATTAGCTATAGCTAGTACTAAATACCTAGTACTTATTACTAATAAGGCTTAGAAGGCATACTATTATATCTTTTGTAATATATATAGTTATTATATATCCTATAGTATAATATAACTAATACTAGTAACTCTTTCTTCTTATTATATACTTTAGTATTTATTTATTTATATAAGAATAGTACTTTTAGTAATCTATACCTTTTTGCCTTAATAATATTCAAATACCTATTCATTTATTCTACTTAAATTACCTATACTTCTATTTAAATAATTATATAGTTTAAATTAATTAATCTCTTAAAAGTATAGTTTAATATACCTTTTTATAAAAGTATTAGTAATATTATTATCTCTATTAACTTACTAGATTTTTTAGAGCTTATAGTATTTATATAACTATCTTAATATTATAATATTAATTATAA
>QAPF01001172.1:0-12670 GCA_004367935.1 Colletotrichum sidae | reverse complement strand
TATATATATATATATATATATATTATAGTAGAAAGTAAACTATTAGATTTTATAGTTATATATACTATATATAGAATTAGTTTTATTTTTAAATACTATATATTTATAAGAATTATTTTATTTAATATATAAACTTCTTAAAGATTTTCAATAGAAACTAGATAATTTAAATCCTTATTAAATTATTAATTATTAATTTTACTATTATATTAAACTTTAGAAGCTTCTGAAAGAATTTTAAAGATATTTTTTTATTTGTTTTATAATTTTCCTAAATATTTATATTCAATTCAAATCTACTAATAATATGTATTATAATTTAGTAGTGTTTCTATAGTTATTCCTAACTATTTAACCATATAATACCTTTTGTCTTAGAACTATTATAACATAGTAAGTTATATATTACTTAATAGTATACTGCATAACTTATTTACTAGAGTTCTATACATACCATTCTCAATGCTGCGAATGTTGGATGTCTTCCGCTGAATGATGACTTCGAGGTCCTGAATGTTGGCTTGTATATGTGTGACCTTGGCATTGTAGAAGCTTTCAGCGGCCTTCGTTTCCTGCAAAGTTTCGAAGGTCAGTGACGAATTATGTCAAAACTACCAGAGACATCGCACCTTCTCCACATAGAAGCCTGTGCCGACATCAACAATGACATGATGGGCATCACACAGTTCACCACGAACGTAGAGTGAGTTTGTCAGGGGAACAAGCACCGATGTGTCGCCTGCAGCAGGGTCAATGTTAGATCGGCTGTCCAGACCACGTTTCCCGGCTGATTCGCGACGCGTGGATTCGAGACGTGCATCGACAATGTTTTGTGTCGGGACCTCGCACCTTGATGATAGCCCGGGCTTGCGTGGACACACCGAAGACATTCCCTAAACTTGCCTTGAGCACTATGCAGCTGAGCAAAGGATGATGTCAGGTGCTCTAGTTCCTCTTCAAGCTGCTTCTTCACCTGGCTAAGCTGTTGGGCGTCGAGGGTTTCGAGGTTGACTATCAAAAGAGGTTAGCAATGGACATCACACAAAACTACTCAATAGAATCCGCCACTTACTGGCCTCTGACGCTTCGGACGCCATAGTTGTGCGATCACGTTTGCTCACCAGTCACGGCTGACGGGGTGAAATTGCCTGTGGTATGATTCGTGATGGTGGAACTCTCAGAGCTTAACTGACGGTGTTGAAGTAGTTCACGGTGACCAAGCGAGACGACAGGTGCTGTGTTGTCAGGAATTACATGCTCAAGAGGTAGAGTTAATGCTAGTTAAACCTCAGACGCTGAGACTGTCTCTAAATGTCAGGAATAACGCGCTCGAGAGGCAGAGTTTGCACCGGCTAAGCCTCGGGCGCCGGCGCCGTCTCTATAGGCCTCGCCTTACTTAAACTACTTAAAATAAAGCTTCACGCGGCATATATAGCTAGATTTAATTATATTAAAAATATATTAGATTTTGCCTCCTAATTACTTAAAATAATTAAAGTAATACTAAAGAGCTATTAGGCTAAAAATATATATTACAATAATTTAATATATTTTCAATATTAAAATCTTATTAAAATATATTTCTTTTAGTTTTTAAAAAAGCTAATTAGTAGTTTGTATAATATGATACCTTTTAAAGAGAAATTATAACTTATAACTTATAGGATTATTTTAATTCTAAAGTAACTATTTATTAAAACTTCTTTCTAAAACTTCTTTAACAGTTATTTTTAGATAACTTTTTAAAAATGAGATAGTATCAATAAGTTTTTGAAATGATTAAAAAAGATATTCTTAAAAATTCTATTCCTATGGAAATAGATTATAAAGAAGATTAATAACCCTTAGTAGATATTACTAAAGATATTTATATGAGAAATATTATAAATCTAAAAGAGAAAAGTTTGAAAATCTATATAAGTTTTTATAATCTTTATATCTTAAGAATTTAAAAGTATTAATATAAATAGGTAAATTAAATTTATATAATAACTTAAATCTTTAAATAGAGAAATAAGATATTTGAAGATTAATATTACTATATAGAAGAAGAAGATATAATAAGATAAATTACTAGTTTCTCTAATTATTCTAATATTATAGATAATTTATACTTCTAAAATACTATTTTAATATACTATAAGATATATCAGTCTTTTAGACCTAAGTATTTTATTATAAAAATAATAATTAGGGTTAGGGTATTATATATAAAACTTAAATAGTTAATTATATTTCTTCTATTATTAAGATACTTTAAATTTATAATCTTATAATTTTATTAGTTTTTTTCTAATTAAGTTCTATATATAAAACTATATATTTAATTATTTAAGTTTTATATCTTTAGATAAAACTATTTTATTTATTATAAAAATAATATATTCTTTCTCTAAAGCTTTTATATAAAATAAGATTAATTATAATATTTTGAATATTATAATCAAAACTCTTATTACTATTTTAAATACTTAAAGTAATAAGACATATTTTTAAGATTAAATGTATTCCTATACTGTTTGAAATATAGGCTAAGTTATATTTTAGTATATTATTATCTTATATATTTTTAGTTAACCTATCAAGGCTAGATATTAAGAACTTCTACTAAAAAGAAAATTAAATAATTAATAACCTTAAATTTAGACTTTTTAAAAAGAATTTAAAGTTTTAAATAATGGTAATTATATAATTAGCCTTCTAATTGAAATAATTATAATACTATATAATAAATGAACTATAAAAAAGCTTTAATAATACTTTTTCTAAACTTCTTTAACTTTCAATTTAGATACTTTAATTCATATTCTTTAAAGTATAAAATATTTTATACCCTTTTAAAAAGCTCTTGAAAAGATTATATTTAATATAAAGTTTATACCTATTAAAATTATAGAAATACTAAAGTCTTTATTATTATTAGTCAAAATAAACAAGTCAAATTATATTTATGTAATATTACTCTCTATATTACTTTAGCTATAAATCTCATCTCCTTTTAATATTTATAAACATAAGGCTACTAATAAAATACTAAGCTAAATTACCTATCTTAACTATAAAGAAATATTTATTCTAAAATTACAACTATTAATATTTAATATAATTAATAAGTCTTTGAATACTATATACTTCGCGAGAATTAACTACTTTAAGAATATGATTAATTTAATATAAACTTACTCCTAAATACTACTACTACTAGTAATATACTATAGACACTATTTAAAAACCCTAAATATAATAGATAGCTTTAATACTAATAGTTAAAATATCTAATGAGAAAGCTTCTTAATTACTTTATTTTAACTATATGAAATATTTATATTACTAATCGCTACTAAAGTATAATAAATACTAGCTTACTTAGGAGGTATATAAGGTTTATAATATTAGTAAAGCAAAATATAAGATTTATTATATAGAATATAAGAGTACTTTATATACTACCCCTAGGGAATATATTACTTCTAACTTTTATTCTTATTATTAAAACTATAATAGTAATATTTTAGCTCTAATATTTACAGATAAAACTACTAATTCTCTTAAGACTTTTATCTTATTAATTATACTAAAGTTATTATTGTAAATATATTTGAAAACTTTATTATATTCTTTAAATATTAAAATAGTATTAATATTCAAGCTGTTAAATATAATAATAAAGTCTCTAAATATAAAAGTTTAGAATATAATGTAACTTCTCAGAATATATACCTCAAGCTATTTACTCTATATATTTAAAGTTGAAATAGAAATATTAAGTATATTAGAATAATTATAAAGATATATATAAAAACTATAAGATATAAAAATAAATTACTTTATATATTCCAATTTAGAATTCTATAAATAGTAGTATCCCTATATAATTAAATATTAATATACTTTTCAGACTAGTCAATATTATATTAAAAGCTTTATAAAGCTACTTAAAGGAATAGTACTCTAAGATTAGACTTAGCTTACTTCTATAATCATAGCTATAAATACTTAATTCTTACTATAGATATGAAATTGAAATATAATTATTTAGTATGCCTTAAGAGGTATGCTTTTATTAGCTTCTTAGTTAGCTATAGTTTAACTATTTAATATCAAATTTAAAACTTATTCTGAAATAAAAGTATAATAACTTATAATATCTCTTTTAATAAATCTTTCTTTTTTAATAAGGATTTAACTTCTTTATAAAATAGCTTTAAATATTTTAATTCTAATAAACTTTCTAATTAATTGTAAGAGTTAATAATTATAAGAAAACTATATAAAATTAGTTTAACAACTTACTTAAGCTATAGTAAAAAGTCTAACAAAATAGTTTATATTAAAATAAGAAGTAGCTATAACATTTTGAAACTTTATACCTATATAGCAGCTATTTTCAAACCTTATAAAATACTTTTTAAAACTATACAATTCATATTAATTATCCTTTTAAAATTACTTATTATATTCTTATATAGTCTTATTTATATAAATAGAATTATAATAAAGTGAGGAGTTTAAATACTTCTAGAGAAACTTAAATATTCATATTAGATAGAATGTTATATTAGAATAACTAGGAAATCTTTATTAAAAACTACTTTTTAACTAATATCTTTTAATTATTTCAAAATACTTGTAAATACACCTACTTATAGCTATAAAATAATATAAATAGTTAATTAAAAGAAGTCTTAAAAGTTTAACTTTCTTAAGAACTCTAAAATATAAATATTATAATTTCTAATAATAAACTTTAGTTATAAGGTAAGTTAAATATTAAAGAATACTTAAAATATAAGAAAATGGAAATTCTTATTCTAAAAGTCTTATAATAGAAACTATTACTATTATTTATATCTTACTTAGTAATAGTTACTTATTTATATATGAAAATTATAATAGTAGCTAAATTAGCTTATCTTAAGAATTATATTAAATCGTATTCTTAAAGTAAGATTAATAAGGCTTTTATAAAAAGTTTAAAAGTTTAATAAACTACTAAATCTATATTTATAAACTTAATAAATATAAATACTTCCTAAAAATTAAGACTTAACTAATTATCTATAGAAATAAATAGTTATAAGAAAATTATAAAACTTATATGACTATTCTAATAAATATATTATTTTAAACCCTTATAATAATTACTAATTACTTTAATTTTAAGCTACTTTAATATAATATAACTCTTACTTGTATATTTATAATACTTAATAGAATTATCTATATAGAAATACTACTAAATTACTAAATATTAAATAAAATCTACTATCTTAATAAAATACTATATAGTTTTTAAAAGTCTCTTCTTTTATAATAATACTATTTAGAAGTAGATTTTAAATATTTTAATTTTGAACTTATTATAAGAGAGTTATATTATTAACTTAAGAGGTGTATTATCTTCTCTTTCTATATTAATAATTATATACTCTCTTTCCCCTTATAAGATATAGCTAAAATACTTATATTATTAGTAGACTTTTAATAGAAATATTACTTTTGGGGAAGTAGAAACTTATAGTAATATCTTAGTATTAAGATTATCTAAGATTACATAATATAATAAGTATAACTTTTATAAGTAATATATATCGAAAAGCCCTTTAAATACCTCATAAAATATATATATTATATTAAATATTTCAAAACTACTCTGAAAACTAAAAGACTCCTATTATAATACAATTAAACTTCTTATATAGAAATTAAATACTACTAATAAGATATTAACCTTATTAATTATATTATTTAGTTATTTTTACTTTATACCTAGAATAATATCTAAGCTTTTCACTCTATATATAGTATAAACTAAAAGCTTTACTTAATAATAGTATTTATATCAATACTAGCTTATAACTAGTTAAAATTATAATGAAATTACCTATTATTATAGATAATTATACCCCTAGTTCGAATATTCAACCCTATAGTAATAAAAAACCTCATAATAACAATTAGGGAAAACCTTATTAAACCTAAGGCTTAATATATATAGCTAAAAATAACTACTAAGGTTATAGAATTAAAAACCTTTTTAAACTTCTTAAAAATAAGATAAAACAGAATATTAAAAGCTAGGTATTTTCTAGCTTATTATTCTTCTATATCCTTTATAATAAATTCAAAATCCCTTCAAAATCTATATAGCTACTTATAAGTAGAAAAATACAAAACAAATATAGTAATATTTACTTATAACTTTTATAATTAAAACTATAAGTTTATCAGATTAAGTTTTAATAAAATCATCCTAAAAACTATAATTAATAAGTAGTTTATAAATATTTAAAAAATAATTATCTAGTTATCCTACAAGTTATTATATTAAACCAAAAGTTTTAAAGACTAGATATTAATTACATTATACCCTAATATTGATATACTACTATAATACTAATTATTAGATACTTTAAAGTATTATAAGAATATAATTATAAGAATTTTAAAAGTTATTAAACTAAACTAAAAATATTTATATCTATATAAGTATTATTTATATATTAGTTATACTTAATTAATATAGTAAGATTATTTACTAATAAGAATAAACTAAGTCTTATTATACTTATATAGAAATTATAAGTTAGTTTATATTAATAGTAGAAAACCTTTATATTAATAATATAAAGTCTTATCTTAGGGGTAAGTAAGACTTAGTTTATAATAGAAATATTAAGGTTGTAAGTATCGAGGTTATAATAAATATTTAAATAGAATACTTATAATTAGTAGTAATTGAATATCTCGAGATATTTAAATCATATATAGCTATAAAAGTATAAAGGTATAAAGTTATTATGGAAAGAGTTATTAATTATTTATTATTTATAAAAAGATTAATATAGAGCAGATATACTAGCTATAACTATAAAGGGTTTAGCCTTAGATTAACTAAGGGCTAGCTATAGAAGTTAGTAAGGGGGTAAGAAGGCTAAAGTTGTATTTTAAGGGGCAATATGTCTACTAATAGTCGTAATAGAAAGTAAGCTATTAGCCTCTCCTATTAATTATATTATAACTATAATAAAAATAAATATTACTTATATCGTAAGCTAATTATCACACTTTAATTAAAACCTCCTAGACAGTTACTATATAAAAACTAAATAAATAACATAACATTCTAATAAGATAAAAAGCTTCTATTTCATATTTAGCTATAAAGCTAGTAATCTATTTAATAGTCTTTTAATTACTATAAATACTAGCTTTATAAATAGTAATAATAATTAGAAAAACTCTTAAATATATACTATATATCTCTTTAAAAGTCTAATAGTATAATAAGTTAATAAATACGATATTATTACTATTTTAATAACTAAAGTAAAGCTTTCAGTACTATTCTAAACTACTTAAAAAGCTACTTTTACTAGCCGTCTTATTATTATATTTTAAATAGACCTTATAATAAATATATTTCATATAAGTAAGATATATAAGCCTCACCCTACTATCTAAATCTAATATAATAATTAGTAAATAATATACTTTATAACTATCAAAATAATATAATTATATATAAGGCTATAATATAAAAATATCTATAACTACTAATTATAATAAGAAGCCTAATAGAAATACTTTAAGATTAAATATATACTTTTAGAAGACTTTATAACTAATAGCTTTATAAAACTTCTCTAAAATTACTAATTTAACATTTTTATTACTTCGATTTATATAATAGACTAACTAAACTACTTAAAGTTATAATAAGAAGAAAAACTTTAAAAAACCTCTAATATTGAAAAATTCTAATAAAACCTTTAATTACTAATTAGAATCTATAAATCCTAAGCTATAATAATAATAAGGTTAAGTAAAAAGCTTAAAAGCGCTAGAAATACTTTCTAGCTAAAAAGAAGTACCTAAATAGCCTATAAATAAGACTACTCTTCTTACTATAAGAGTAGAAATTTAATTAAAACGATAGAATAATAGAAAAGATTTCTTAGAAGATATAAATACAAAGTTTAATTAATATTATTTGAAAAAGTTGACCTATAGGTAAAACCCTTAGGGCTGAGGGAGTATATTAGGAATAATATGCTTAAGAGGTAGAATTTATATTAATTAAACCTTAAGTATTAGTACTATTTCTATAAGTCTTACCCTATTTAAACTACTTAAAATAAAGCCTTATATAATATATATAGCTATATTTAGTTGTATATTATAAATACTAGATTTTGCCCCCTAATTACATATAATACTAAACGCCTTATTCTATTTAAACTATTTTAGATAAAACTTCATAAAATATATATAGCTCTATTGAATTAGATACATAATAAATTAAATTCTACTTTCTAACTTTAAATAAAAATAAAAAGTCTTTTTATTTTAAAACATAGTTATATTAAAAATATATATTAGTTTATTAGAAGGAGCCGATAGCTTACTTTCTATTACAACTATTAGTAGACATATTATCCCCTAAAATATAACTTCAGCCCTCCTATTCCCCTACTAATTACTATAACTAGCTTCTAGTTAATCTAAAGCTAATCTCCTCGTAGCTATAATTAGTATACATACTTTATATCAATCCTTTTATAAATAATAATTAATTAACAACTTCTTTTATAATAACTTTATACCCTTATACCCTTATAGTTATTAATATATAATTCAAATATCTCAAAATATTCAATTACTACTAACTATAAATATTCTATTTAAATATTTATTAGAACTTTAGGATCTATAACTTTAATATCCTTACTACGCTTTATGTACCCCTAAGATAAAACTTTATACTATTAATATAAAAGTTCTCTATTACTAATATAGGTTAATTTATAATCTCTATATAAGTATAATAGGGCTCAGCTTACTCTTATTAGCAAATAATCTTGATATATTAAGTACAGCTAATATATAAATAATACCTTTATAAATATAAATACTCTTGATATAGCTAGATAGTTTTTAAAACTTCTATAATTATATTATTATAATATTTCGAAATATTTGGTAAATAGTATTATAGTAGCATATTAATATTAACATATTATCTAATTAATACTTAGTCCTTAATACCATTAGCTTAGTATAGTAAGTTATAGATTAACTAGATAATATTCTTTAAAATATCTATAGGTTATTTATTGATTATAATACTTAGGATAATTTTATTAAGATTTATTCTAATAAAATAATAGTTTTAGTTATAATAATTATAGCTAGATACTTCTATATTTACTCTATAGGATTTCTTTTATAAGTAGTTATATAGATTTCGAGGAGATTTTACTTTTATTATAAAGATATAGATATAGAAGAGCGATAGATTATAGAATACCTAGCTTTTAGTACTCTATCTTATCCTATTTTTAAGAAGTTTAAAAAAGTTCCTAACTGAATAGTTTTCATAGTTACTTTTAACTATATATATTAACACTTAGCTTTAGTAAAACTCTCTTTGATTATTATTATAAAGTCTTCTATTACTATAGGATTAAATACTAGAACTAGAAATATAGTTATTAATAATAATAAGTAGTTTCATTACTATTTGACTAGTTATAAGCTAGTATTAATACGAATACTATTATTAGGTAAAATCTATACTAAAATCTATATATAGGGTGAAGAGCTTAGATACCATTCTAGGTATAGAGTAAAAGTAACCAAATATATTAGTTTATCTATTATAAGCTACTATACTATAGCATTATTATATCAGGAAAAATACGCTTGAGAGGTAGAGTTTATACTAGTTAAACCTCAAGCGCCAGTATTATTTCTATAAACTTCACCCTATTTAAACTATCTAAAATAAAGCTTTATATAATATATAGCTATCTTAAGTTATATAATATATACTAGATTTTACCCCCTAATTATATTTTATAATTAAGAGTCTCATAATACTAAAAAGCTATTAGGCTAAAAGTATACTTAGTTATTTGGTTCCTTTTACTTTATACTTAGAATGATATCTAAGCTTTTTACTTTATATATAGATTTAACTACAAGTTTTACCTAATAATAGTATTCATATTAATACTAGCTTATAACTAGTTAAAATAGTAATGAAATTACTTATTATTATAGATAATTATACTTCTAGTTTTAATATTTAATCCTATAGTAATAGAAGACTTTATAGTAATAATTAAGGAAAGACTTATTAAGATTAGAACTTAATATATATAGCTAAAAGTAATTATTAAGATTATAGAGTATAAGGATATATTGGTAAGGCTATATAATACATCTAGTAACTAGCTAGCTATAGCTACTAAAGTACTAGAAAGANCTAGAAAGAGCTTTCAACTAAAGAATTACAACTTAGATCCTTTAAATAATAATCTATATAATAATATAGATCCTATTTATATATTTAAACCTTTCCTAATTAAAGTCTTTAGCTATATTCTTATAATTCTATTACTTCTATTTAATTTTTTAAATAATTAGTATAAGTAAAGATATTAAATAGTAATTATTTTTATAGAGAATAGCTGCCTTATAGGTGTATATTTAATATAAGTCTTAATAAACTTTAATAATTAATATTCAACTTAATAGAAATATATAATAAGACTACTAGTATAGTATTATACTATTACTAAGAATTAGATAAATAAAATAATAATAATAAAAAAATAGCAATCCTAGGGAAAGATACTCTTAAAAGAATACCTCTTATATACTACTCAAGATAAATTAGAACTTAATATTAATATTAGTTCTTATTAATAATATAATAAAGAAGTCAAAAAGAGATATTTATTAGACAACTTTATATAAGATATATCTTAAAAAAATACCTCCTTTTTCATATAAGAAGAAGAAGTAGAACAACTTCTATTATACTTCTTAGGTTTAAATAATCATTAGGTTCTTAATAATTTATATTTAAATTTCATAAGTAATTCTAAGTATTATTATAGCTATTATTCCCACTTAGATTAAACCTAATAAGTATTATAAGTAAGATACTTGAAACTATATAATTCTAAGTAATAATATATTAAAAATAGATATAGAAGTAGTAGGAAACTTATAAAGAGTAAATTATAGCTTTTATCTAATAGCTAGTTAAATAATTAGTAGTATTCAAATTATTTAAAGACTAGAAAAAACTATTTTTATATAATTATAGAATAATAAGAGAAGAATTTATAGTTAAATAAGTTAATAATTAGATTATAGCTATTAAGAATAACTATTAAATCTAGCTAGATAATATAATTAACTAATAGATCTAATAAGTATTAAGAGAAGAATTTATAGTTAAATAAGTTAATAATTAGATTATAGCTATTAAGAATAACTATTAAATCTAGCTAGATAATATAATTAACTAATAGATCTAATAAGTATTTATAAAACTAATATTCTAATTCTAAATAGAATAGAAAAACTATAAAGCTAATTTAGAAGATAATTCTATTTAAATTAACTTTATTATATTTATTTATTAATAGTATATCAATCTAGAGATATAAGAGAAGTTATATAAATAGAAGTTTAGAGAGATATAATAAGGAAAATACTAGTTACTTATATAATATTATATTAAATAGTTAGTATTATATTAAAACTTAGATATATTTAAATTTAAATGGAATAAGAAAGAAGCTTTTATCTACTTCTACTAATCTATTTAAGTTTAAAAAGAGAAATAGAAAGATTTAAGATTTTAACTCTAAAGACTAGAGATATTATAATAAAAGCTAAAAGATTATAAGAATTCTAATAATATAATACTAGTAAACTAATATAAAATAGAATAATAAAAGCTAAAAGATTATAAGAATTCTAATAATATAATACTAGTAAACTAATATAAAATAGAAGATATAAGTATTTATATATAAGTTTGTAGTTTTTCTAATTATTCCTATTTTTATAAATAGTAAGATAAATAGAACTATTAATTCTATTAATACTAAATAGTTAGTAATAAGATACTAATAGATTAAGTAATATTATACTTATTCTAAACTAGAAAACCATATATATACTAATTATAGTATAGATTATAGAAACTTATTTTTTATATAATAAGACTAAATATGAAACTATAAATTATAAGAGTAAGATAGATATAAATAGGATACTAATAGCTATCTAAAGATGGAATATTATAAAGATTTATATTTTAATATAAATAGTTAATACTAATTTTTATATTAAGGAGATCTAGGGAAATAAATAAGTATAAGAATAGAACTAATAGTTTTTATATTAGTTAAAAAGTTAATCCTTATAGGGAAGATAACTAAAAGCTTAATAATTATTCTTTAAGGTATTAAAAAGAAAGAAGTAGTAATAGATATAAACCTATACTTATAAATAGATCTTATTAATAAGTAGCTAATTATATTATTAGGATTAATCCTAGTTAAAATAATTATACCTATTCTAAAAAGATTTAATAGCTTAATATTAAAACTAGGGAAGTTATATTAACTAATATTCTTCCTTATAAACTTAAATAGTTACCTATAGAAATTATATTAATTATTTACTAATACTTACTAATTAAAAGGATATATAAACTTCTTATTAAAATAATATTCTATAAACTAAGAAGGTATTATAATAAACATCTAAATAAATACCTAGTATTATAAATAAATATCTATTATTAAGCTAAAAGTATTTACTTAAGAGATTATTAAAAATAATAGGACTATTTATATAATAT
>QAPF01001171.1:0-12420 GCA_004367935.1 Colletotrichum sidae | reverse complement strand
AATAGAATTATTAACTTATATAAAGAAGAATCTAATATATATAAAAAGATTTTAAAAAAATAATACTAATTAAAATTCTAATATTTATATAGAAAATTTTAAATTAAGTATTAATATAAATAAAAGAAGAAGAATTATAACTAAAGATGAAAATATTTATTTAATTAGATAAAGATAGAAAGAAGGCTAAAAAGACAATTATAGAGTAATATTAGAAAATAATGGAAGGTTTTAATATTTACAAGACTAATACTTTTTAAAATAAGAAGTTAGAAGTTAGAAACTTTATATTAATTTATAATATAAAGAAAGTAATTAATAAGTTATTAGAATAAAGGTTAGAATACTAATAAATTAAATCTTTTTAAATCTTTTTATATATATTAGATTCTTCTTCATATAAATTAATAACTTTATTAGAAGTAGAAATTTAAAACTTAACTTATAGTAATAATCATGCATAGAAACTTATTTAAATACCTATAGAATACTAAGAACTATTAAACTTAGATATTTATAAATTCGAATTAGAATTAGAATTAGAAAAAGTCTTTTTAATAGAAAATAAATCTATAGGTATTAGAAAGGTAGAAGATTGTAAGAAGCTTATAATCTTAAGAAATAGTAATAATATTAGAAAAGATGTATTTTTAACTTAATAATAAATACACCTATTAAATATTTAGAAAATTACTAATATAATATTAAAAGATCTTATATTTGAGATTTATCTCTCTAATTTAAATCTGGAGAAATAGGTAGTATATTAGGAAATATTGTTTTAGAATTCCAACTTCGCTTTAAATAATATTTAAAACTATAAATATATATTTATAAACCTAAAGGAATAGTTTTATTTATCCTTTTCTTTTTATTATAGATTTTATAAAGAAGTTTAATTTTCTAGGTTTTAGATTTAAAATCTTAGATTCTAAATTCTTCTTCTAAGTTTTAAAGAAGAAAAACTATAAGTTAAAAAAATAGCATCTTATTTTACTATTTCTACTATTTTCAATAATTAAAAGGTTAGCTTTAAACTTTAATAATTAGAATATTTTATTTTCTTCTTTAAATTATATAACTATTTATTTTAATATGAAAATTAGATATTTAGAAAAATATAATAAAGAATAAAGAATATAATAGAAGAAGGTTTTATTTATATTTATAGATTTACTCTACATTCTTTATCCTTTTTATTTTCGTATTTCTTTTATTAAATTAGAATTTAACTAAAAGTTCTCCATTTAATAATCTAAATTCTTTTTATTAAACTTTGATATTTCTCTAAATATAAGACAAGAGTTTATTTTAAAATGGTTAAAGAGGAAGATTATATATAAAGAGATAAATAGTATATATAAAAGTAGTATTAAGAATATAATATAATATCTTCTATTAACAGAAATAATATTAAAAAGTTAACTAAAGTTGAAATAAGCTATTAATAATAGCTTAGTCTTTTTAAAGTTCCAAAGAATTTTAAACTTAAGAATAAAGAAGTTATTATAGTTACTATTTAACTAATAGTTTTTATTAAAATATATCTAACTATAACCCTATTACTACTAGATTCTAATATAATTAAATTTATAAATCTTTTAAATTTTATAAAAGAAGTAGTTAGTATAAAAAGTTCTAAAAAGAAAGATATATTTAAAATAGGATTTATAGATATAAAAGCTAGGTTTATTATTATAAGTAATATATATTTATTCCTTATAATAACTATAAGATATTATATTCTAATTATTATATTTCTAAATAAAGAAGCTATATATAATAGCTAGATAATCAATAATTTTCTAAATCTACTAGCTATTAGAATAAATAAGAGTTTAATAGATAAAAACCTTTTATTAAACTATAAATATCTCTTTAATATATAAATAGACTTTTTTATAGTCTTAGAGACTTATAAGAATATACTAGAAAGTTGCTTATATAATCTAAAGCTCTTTATAGACTTAGAGCTATAGTATAAGTATTATTTCAAAATACTAACTCTAAAGAATATTAATATATAGAAATATAAAACTAATAATTACTTAGTAAATAAGTTAATTTATAGAAGAGGATAAAGGGGGTATTGATAACCTATAGTTAAGTTAATTAAAAGAAATAAAACTTATAAATATATACTAATTATTATTTTCTTTAGTATAAAAAGATTAATATTATAGATTAAATAAAGAGAGTAGGATTTTCTAAACTTATAGGAATAAAAAGTATTGGTATTCTTAATTAAAGTAAGATAGTTATATTAAATTATAATTAGAAGAAGTTAATTATAAATAGAATAAAGGAATAATTAGTAGGTTATAAATAAAAGAGAGAGAAAGATTGATAAGATATAAATTAGAAAAAGTACTTTTATACTTCTAGTTATAATAAATATATAATTATAACTAAAGTAATATTAAAAAATCCTACTAGTTATAAGAGAAGAATTCTTTTATTTAAAGAAGTAGTTATTCTTCTTAAGTAAATTAATTAAGAGTTGTATATTTATAAGCTTAGAGTTATTTAAACAAATATTTTTACTTTCTAATAAAGTTTTAATTCTCTCTTTAATATATTAATAAATATAGTCTAACTTTTTAAAACTTAAATAAAACCTTTACTTTACTAAATATCTTTTCCAAAGAAAATATTATTTATCTTATAATTTAAATCTATAAATATTCCTTTTATTATTTAGATAATTCTCCTTCTTTTTTAATACTGTTTAATAAGAATCCTATTTAATATCATAATAAGTTTGATAGAATCTCTTATTCCTAATAATTTATCTATTTTAAATAATAATTAGTATTATTAATAAAATATAGAATTAGAAACCTCTTATCTATTTCTAAACCTATAGAATAA
Source organism: Colletotrichum sidae (assembly GCA_004367935.1). Classification (NCBI taxonomy): domain Eukaryota; kingdom Fungi; phylum Ascomycota; class Sordariomycetes; order Glomerellales; family Glomerellaceae; genus Colletotrichum; species Colletotrichum sidae. The sequence goes on along the minus strand of QAPF01001171.1, from coordinate 9,549 downwards.
AATAAATCTAATTCTTATAGTATCTTTTAAAAACTAATTCTATTAAGTATATCTAGAAGATTATAATAACTATCTTCTATTTTATATAACTATATATAATAAATAGTCTAGAGATTTTAATATTAATACTAAATCTTTATAAAAACAACTTCTTTATTAGTTTAAATCAAAAGGACTAATAATAGTAGAATATTTACTTAGTTACTTTTAAGTTATAATTATTAGAAATAACTATACTATAAACTAAGATAATTTTATAGAATATCTAACTGGACTATATAACTTTATTAATGAGATTAAATAATAAAAAGCACTAGTTTAAAAAACTTAATTAATAAACTTTCTTTAAATTATATAAAACTATATAATACATATTCTAATTTATTATATAAATATCAATAATAATTCTAAAGAAGAAGTTAGATAATATAACTAGTAGTATATAAAGAAATACTTTATATTCCTGCTCTTTTTATATAGAAGTAGTATAATAATCTAAATAGGTCTCTTAATAGACTAATAGTAAAACTATATATAATATTATAATATATAATAAATTAATAAGTATAAGGAGGAAAGGTTTATTAATACTTTAAGATTTATAAGCCTATATACAGGAAGAAATAAGAGAAAGCTATAATATTCAATAATTTAACAAACTCATATTATATTAACTATATAATATTCTAAGTAGGTATTAATATTAATACTTCTTAATTAAATATATAACAAATTCTTATTATTATAAAAATCTAATTTAAAAGATATAGCTATAAGTATATAATAAGTAATTAATAAGTTAAACTTACTTAGGAATTTTATAGCTTATTATTATCTAATGAATTACTTATATTAAATAGAACTATATAAAATATATAAGAAGTAGATTATTAATATAATAATAAGATTAATAAGAGGAATTAGATACTTAGAATATAATACAACCTTTTCTATTATTTTGAAGTTAATATTATAAGAAGTTTTTACTTATTATAGTATTAGAAGTAGCATCTAATTTTACTTTAGTAAATAAGTTTTAATTAATAAAAAGACCCTGAGTAAAATATTTATAGATCTTTTAGCTATTTATTAAGCTTAATTCTTTTATAAAAACTATTATTAATACTATTTAGAATACTACTTATTAAAATAGTCTCTTTAAAGCTAAAATTAGAAAGCTTCTATAAAGATTTATAAGAAGCTATATATAAAAGAATTAAAATATAGAAAAATCATTTTCTTTAATTCCTAGTTCTTAGAACCAAAAATCCAATAGAAAACCCTACTTTACTTAAACTAATAAATTAAGGATTATGATTAAAATATTAAGAGAAGAATTTAAATTAATATTAAATAATAAGCATCCTTTTTTGATAGAAGACTAATATCTTAATAGTAAATTTATATAAAATTATTTCCTAAGTCGCTATAATATAAATCTAAAGATTAATCAATAATATTTTATAATATAGTAAAGAATAGTTAAATAAGAGGTCTACTTTTATAACATTAAAAGTATACTATAAGTAGTAGAATATCTAAACTCTTAAGAACTTAATATACTTTTCTACTTAAATCTATAAGGTAGTCCTACTATTTATTAGATGCTTGAAAAAGTAAATCTATAGTATACTAAGAATAATTATAATACTAATAATAACCCATTCAAATATAAATAATAACTAATAAATAACTTATTAATAAATCTATAGTGTATTATATATTCAGCCCCCTACCTAGTGGGTAGTCTTATACAACACCTAGTATTAAATCTCTATAATAAAAAAAAACATAGTAACATACTATAGCTTATATATATTTCTATAGGTAAATATAGTAAAAAAGACCTAGTAGTATAGTATTTATTTTAAACCTAGCGCTAATCTAGAAATATATAAATAATATAAGATAATAGAATCACAACTAGATATATAAACTTACTAGTATAAGCCATATGATAATCTCTATAGTAGTAGCTTCAAAATATTAAACTTATTATAGTAATACTTATGATATTAACTCATACTAGCTGGCTACTAATAATACTACTAGTATACTTTAATAATACTAGTTTTATAGATAAAAGAGAGCAATAAACTACTATAGACTAGCCCTCTCTTTATCCTATAATACTACTACCACTACTACTAATAATAATAATAATAATAAGAATACTATTATTATATTCAACCCCTATAATCTTAATATAAATATCAATCTTATTAAAGCTATTAATAACTATATTACTACCACTACTACTAATAATAATAATAATAATAAGAATACTATTATTATATTCAACCCCTATAATCTTAATATAAATATCAATCTTATTAAAGCTATTAATAACTATAAGAACTATAGCCATCTTTATAAAAGCCTAAATAAACTAGTATTATATAACGGTGATTTTACTACTTTCTCTAGCTTTCTTAAAATAGCTATAGTTAAGTTTAATTTTGAAATATTACTAGTAGATAAAGCTATTAGTATAGCTAAGAAGTATAAAATTAAAAGAATAAAAAAGAATCTAGCGTTTAAAAGTAGGATATTTAGTAATAATTCTAAATACTTTGAATATATATTAAGAATAGCTTATTAAATACTACTTTATTCTAAAAAGTATATATATTAAAATCCATTGTAATTATTAGCTAATAGTTAGGAAGGCTTAAGATAGTATTAATAAGTAAGATGACTTAAAGTTAGAAATATTATAATTCAAAGATCTAAAGTAATTATAACATAGTAGTTAGTATAAAGTGGGTTGGGGTATAGGTTCTAGCTAGATGTTAAATATTCTCTATATAAAGTAAAAAACTTATTAATAAATCTATAAAAAGCTAATATTACTATATTCCTCATTAGCAATAATAATATCTATTAAATTAATCTTATAATTAATTGAATAATAGAAAGAATCTTTTATTCTAATTCTATATAAGAAGACTTTAAAAATAACCACTTTATTAAAATAATAGAATAATTATTATAATTCTATATTAATATAAGAGTTTTATTTAAAATAATTAAACTACTTAGAGCTAATATTTAAATAATATTAATAGACCCTTAATATAACTAGTTTATTTATAGCTTTTACATAATAGAATAATCTAAAGTATTTATTTAAAATAGAATATTTAATATTATAAATTTAATATAAGTTTTAATAGATAAATAATATAAATATAAAGATGAAGTTCTTCTAGTCTTATAATAATTGTTAACTATAAGCAAATACTTTAAACCTTATAATAATATCTATAAGAACCTACTAATATAAAAAGTAATTTAGGCTTATAAAAACTATAAAATAATAGGTTATTTCTTATCTATTTTTAATAATAATTTATTATTAATATTAAAAAAGTATTTATAAAGCTAAATACTAATTAGATGATTATCCTAATAATAATTAAAAATATTAAGATTAGAAAAGTTAATATTTAAACTTTAGAGAATATTGTAGAGTAAGATTTACTAGATTGATTTAATATTAATATAAATATTATACTAGAGCTTTTAAAATAAACTATAAGTATATATTCTATTTAAACTTATTCTTTTAATACTAATTTATCAAACCCTTCTAATACTACTTCTTTAATCTCAGGTTAGTATTCTATCTTATATTAACTATTTTAATCTGTATAATTATATAAGTCCTTCTAATTATAGAAAAGAGTAATTTATAAACTAGTAAGTTAATTATTAAACTTAAATTAAATAGAATATTTCTATTAGATTAGTAATCTATATATTTTTACAACTTTTAATATATAGAAGCTAGCTATAGTTTATTTAGATATTAATCTAAAATAATTATTAGTAGGTAAATAATAAATAGATATGATTAACTAATAGAAATAAAGTTAGAAATAGGAAGGAACTTAAGTAGTTAGACTAATAATAATTATAATAATATAAATAGATTCTCTTTTAATTAAACTTATTATATAGAACTTCTAATAAGTTTAAAAAGAGAATTATAATAAGTTTAAACTTAAGGCTTCTTTTATTATATAAATAGTATATATATATAAGCTATAAGTTGATATCTATAGTATTTATCTTCTAAATAATAGTAAGAAGAATATAATTTATATATTACTCTACCTTTTAGATTCTAGAATACTACTTTTATAATTGAGGTATTTCTTATACTATAGATCTATAAATATAACGCTTTTTATTTAATATATTTTTCTAGATTTTCCCCCCTATTTTCTATTCCTATAGGATTGGATTTAGAAGAAGTTGTTTTATTTATTTGCTTTAGTTGTTCTAACTTAAGTAGCTAACGCCTATTTTATTATATAACTATATAGCCATAGAAATATTACTTTAAGAAGATAGTAATATTATATACCTTCTAATAGTCTCTAGAGTTATTATTAGAAGCTATAGGAGAGGGTTTTTATTATAAGCTATACTTCAAGAGGTTAGTATAACTATATATTCTTATAAGACCTTAAGAGCTATAAGAGAAAGTAATTATTATATTACTTTTATAAAACCTTGAAGGCTATAAGTAAGAATAATTATTGTATAGTATTATGATAAGAAGCTAATCTAATTATATAGTCCTTAGGGAGTTTTAAAAGTTATAAAAGAGGGCTTTTATTATTATCAAGCTATATAGAAGAATCTTAAGAAGCTATATAGATTTTTAAATATATCTACTGAATACACTTTATACTTATATTAAGAGTTTAGCCTAATAGGACTATATAGAATATCCTATCTTAATTAAAATAAGAGTATATAGTTAACTCCTTAATAGTTGTTTCTATAAGGAGTTTAATATATAATTCGGAACTTCTTAATAGAGGCCTTAGGGTGTAGAGGGTCTAAGGTATCTATAAGAGGCTAGAGATATTTTAAATTCTAATAATTAAAAGAGAAGAGTTATAAGGTTTAAAAGCGTTAGTATATTTACTAAATATATTCTAGTTAGTAATATTGAGAATCCTATTTAAAAAAGCCTCTTCTTTTTAAACTTACTATTGAAAGTTTTCAATATATTATAAAGAATATTTTATTTCAAATTATAATAAGGGTAAATAGTTAACTCCTTAATAGTAAGATCTATAAGGAGTTAGTATATAATTTCAAGGCTTCTAACTGAAGTCTTAAAATCAAAAGAATCTAAAGTTTTTCAAAAGAATAATCTTATAATCTTTATACTTATAGGTTTTAGATAAGAGTTATAATTACTTCTTCTATTGAAATATACCTTATTAACCTATAGTATAGTAATAACTAGAGGAAAAATTAACTACTAATTAGTATTAGTTTATCTAGAGGGTAATGTATATTATATATACTCTTATTATATAAGAGTAAAGTGGTGTTCTAGTTATTCGTTGTTATTATTGTTATATTATGTGGTACGTGCTATATATATAAAAATAGAGCTTATATAGCCTATATAGCTATATAGTTTGTATTAGCTATATAGTATATATAAGCTATATAAGCCGACTATTTACCTAATAGCACTATAGCATAGCAGCCTATAACGGATGAACCGATAAGTAGATAGTAACTATATATATTACTATATATATATAGTAATATATCTTCGACGCCTTACTAATGAATAAGCACTAGGTATCTAGTACTAGCTATAGTTAAATATATAGTAATTGATAAGTAATTACTATACTACAAGTCTAGAACTTTATATGGTATTATATATTATGTAATATAATAATAATGAGAATAATAAATAACTAGAGTACTACTTTAGATCTATATAATAAGATTATATATAGTATGTATTACTATCTAGATAAACTTATCCTAATTAAGATTTAATATTCCTATTATAACTATATTATAAACTAGTAAAGCTTATTTTAATAGAATAAGTAATTAAAAAGCTTTATATTTAAGGTTTATATAGAATAAAAGATTATAAGACTTATTACTTGGTTACTTTAGACAACTCTTTATCTAAAAGTTCTACTAAAGGTTTCTAAATTATATATCAATTATTTATACAAATTATTACTGAAGTATTAACTATATATTTTTACTTAAATAAAAGTATAATGCTCCCTATAGTATTATTAATAGGTTAGTAATATACTTAATATAGTTACTTATTGTAGTATATTTAGTAAATATATTAACGTTTTCGAGTAGTACTAGACTTTTATAGTATTAGGGATTATAATATCCCTAGTTATATATTTCTAAGAGATTCATATAGTTTCCTCAAAATATTTCTTTTTACCCTTTTCTTATAAAAGCCTAGCTAAAAGTGATAATACTGTTATTTCTTTATAGTTCTTCTTTCTAAGAATAATATTTAATATAATATTCAAAGTAGAAGGATAATTTTTAAATACTCCTAATTTTACTAAAATAGTAATATTGAAAACAAATATTATACCATTTAGAAAACTTCTCTACTATGTAAATCGAAACTCTTTCAGGATTATTTAAGAGATTAATTATACTAACTTATTAATCAATAGTATTTCTAAAATATTAATCTTCCTAGTTTATTATATAGTCTTCTATAATTAAATAGCAATAGATAATTAAACGCTTTTTAAATAGCATTATCTAATCAACACCTAGTCTCCAAAATCTTTAGCTTAGTATAGCAGCTGGTAGGATAGCTAGATAATTACTTTTTAAATATCTATAAACTACCTATCAATTATAGCTTTTAGGATAATATTATTAAAGCTTAATCTAATAAATTAATAGCTTTAATTATAAGGGTTATAAGTAAATATTATTATACTTATCTTATACTTTTCTTCTTATAAGTAGCTATATAAATTTTGAGGGGATTTTAAATTTATTATTATCAGTTCATCCATCATAAGGCTACTACACTATAACGCCATCAGGTAAATAGTCAGCCCGTATAACCTATTTATACTATATAGCTATACTAGCTATATGGATATACAGGCTATATAAGCCCTATTTCTATCTATATAACTACACACCACATAATATAATAATAATAATAACAAATAACTAGAATACTACTTTGCACCTATATAGTAAGATTATATATAGTATATATTACCCTCTAGATAAACTAATACTATTTAGTAGCTAACCTATCTATTATACTACTATACTATAGATTAATAAGGGGTATTTAGTAGAAGAAGTACTTATAATCTTTCAACCTGAAGTCTATAAGTAAAAAGATCGTAAGATTTATTCTACTCAGACGCCTCAAACCCTCCCCACTTTAAAACCTCACTAAGAAGCCCTAAACTATATACCAACTCCTTATAGATAGCTAATATTATAATACTAATAGCTATACTTAATTTAGCTTTAAAATAGAATATTTCCTAATAGCTACTATGAGGAGGCTAATAACTACCTTTAATTTTTATTTATAGGAGTATATTTAGTAAATATAACAACCCTTTCAAACCTTATAATTCTTTTCTAATTACTAGAGCTTATAATATCTCTAGCCTTCTATAGATACTTCAGACCCTTCTTACTCTAAAACCTCTACTAAGAAGTTCTAAATTGTATATTAAACTCCTCAAAGATAGCTACTATTATGATACTAATAACTATATTCAATATAATTTAAAATAAGATATTCTATATAATTATACTAAGTTTAAGCCTTTAGTATAACTAAATAGAACATATTTAGCAGATATATTTAAAAGCCTATATAGCTTCTTAAGATCTCTCTATATAGCTTATATATTACAACTACCTTCTCTTATAACCCTTAAGGCTTTATAAGAGTATTATAACTATACTAACCTCTTGAAATATAATTTATAAAAAGAGCCTTCTCTTATAGCTTCTAATAATAACTCTAGAAGCTATTAGAAGGTATATAATATTACTAACCTCTTGAAATAATACTCCTATAGCTATATAGTTATATAGCTTTAAGCTTGAATAAAGCTCTATACCCTTTTAATCTCTAGTATTTATTTGAAGAAATCCTAGTAATTAATACAACTACTATAATTATATAGAAGGATAGATAAATAATAGGTTTAGTAGTAAAGAAGACTGTTAAAAAAATAGTATTTTATAACTAGCTATTTAGACCTTTTTATAATTAGATAATATTACTATAATATAAATAACAAGTTGCTAGTATTAGTTTATCTATTATATTATAATACTATTAGGTAAATAGTCAGCCTGTATAGTTTATATATACTATATAGCTATACTAGCTATATAGCTATATGGGTTATATAGGCCCTATTTCTATATAGCTAGCTATATATTATATTATATAATAATAATAATAATAAATAACCAGAATACCACTCTATACTTATATAGCAAGATTATATATAATATATATTACCCTCTAGATAAACTAACAATTATAAAAGATATAGAAGAATAATAAGTTATCAAATACCTAGTTTCTATAAGTATTTTACTTTATCCTATTTTTAAAAAGTTTAGAAAGATTCTAAACCTTATAACCTTAATAATTACTTTTAGCTATATATATTAAGCCTTAACTTTAATAAAGCTTTCTTTCTATAGATTATTACTATAAAGTCTTCTATTACTATAAGATGAAATATTAGAACCAGGAGTATAATCATTTATAATAATAAGTTATTTTATTACTATATTAACTAGTTATTATTAGAATAGATAGATATATAGGTAAATTGATAGTTAGGTTATTACTATAGATAACTATGAAATTAAGAGAAACATGATGTAATAAAAGTAGTTTTCTCAATATGAAGACTTATTTAAAATATTCGTAATAATAATAGTTAAATAGAAGGAGAAATTATAACTCAATTAAAAGTATAATTGATTATTTTTAACTATCATTTATAGAGAAATTAAAGTTATTATATAGAGGGTTTATTTCGGAGTCCTAGCTATACTACTAGAGTTCTAGCTATAGTTATAATATATAAGCTAGTATAGCTATAGTAAATAGGGTGCTATAACTATAGTATATATATCTTAATAGTATATAGGCTACTATAGCTATAGTATATAATATATTATAAATACAGTATATAAGCTAAAGTATAGTATATATTATAGTATAACTATAGCGTATTAGCTACTATAGTTATAACCTATGAGGCGTTATAACTATAGCATATATATTTTAGTATAGTATATAGACTACTATAGCTGTATATATTATAGTATAACTATAGCGTATTAGCTACTATAGCTATAGTACATAAATCGCTATAACTATAACATATAAAGCTTGAACTACTTCTAATACTCTATAAAAGAATAAACCTCTATGTTTTTACTTTATTTATTTAAAAACTACTAAAAAATAAAAAGGTAAAATAAGTATATATTTATAGAGCGGCTTTTATATAATCTGTTTATAAAGGAATACTATATAATATCTTATTACTTCTATTAGAATAATAGAAATAGAAGTTCTTTATATATTAGAATAAATTTAATATCCCCCTATAAGGTATATTTCACTAGTATATAGCTTACTTATATAAAAACTTATAAAACTTGATAAAAAGTAAAAAGAGAGAAATTATATAAAGTTATAAAACCTAAAACTAT
>QAPF01001170.1:0-12520 GCA_004367935.1 Colletotrichum sidae | reverse complement strand
TTTAATTTTAGATATTTATAATAAGATTAGTTATAACTTAGTATATAGGTTTAGAAGAGGTTATTCTTATTATATTTATATAGAGATTATAAGTTAATTTATATTAGTAATAGAGAACTTTTATATTAGTAGTATAAAGTCTTATCTTAAGAATAAGTAGGACTTAGTGGGGATATTAAGGTTATAAATATTAAAATTATAATAAATCTTTAAATAGAATACCTATAGTTAGTAGTAATTAAATATTTTGAGATATTTGAATTATATATAACTATGAAGGTATAAGGATATAAAGTTATTATAGAAGGAGTAATTAGTTATTTATTATTAAAAAAGCTGATATAAAGTAGGTGAGATATTTGAATTATATATAACTATGAAGGTATAAGGATATAAAGTTATTATAGAAGGAGTTATTAGTTATTTATTATTAAAAAGGTTAATATAAAGTAAGTATACTAATTGTAGCTATAAGAGGCTTAGTTTTAGATTAACTAGAAGCTAGCTATAATAGTTAGTAGGGGGGTAGGAGGGTTAAAGTTATACTTTAGGGGGTAATATGTCTACTAATAGTTATAGTAGAGAGCAAGCTATTAGTTCTTCCTAATAATATATTTATTAAATATAATTAGAATGTCAATTTAATAGTTAGTAGTATCTAGCTTAGGACTAATAGTAAAGAAGTAGGAGTTTTATTTATACTTACTTTTAAACTTTGAATATCTATAGTAGGATTAGTTGTAACTTAATATATAGGTTTAGAAGATGACTAATAGTAAAGAAGTAGGAGTTTTATTTATACTTACTTTTAAACTTTGAATATCTATAGTAGGATTAGTTGTAACTTAATATATAGGTTTAGAAGAAGCTATTCTTATTATATTTAGAATAATAATTAAAACCAATAGAGATAATTATATTAAAAAGCTATTTCTTATTATTATTAAAATTACTCTTAATAATATAACTATTATAAGTATAAGAATTAGACTTAGAAGGAATATAGTAATAAGAAAGATTATTATTAAGAAGTTTAAAACTAATAATAATAATAATAAATATAATAATAGAAAGAATATAAAAAAGAGAAGTATAAGTAGAAGGATAGTAAGATAGTAGTATTATAATAGATATAAGATAGAAGGTGATATAATTCTAAAGAAGAAAAGATAGGTTTATATAAAGAAAGAAGAAGGAGATTTCTTATAAACTAGTAATAAAAAGAGTATAATATAAGATTACTTAGAATGAATAGAATACAAATTTTCTTATTAATAAGACTATTTAATATTAATAGTATTTAGATTTTCTTACTAAAAGGACTATCTAATATTAATAGTATTTAGAAGAAATATCTTAATAGATTTTTCTAATTAATTAGGCTAGTTTAAATAACTAGATATTACTAATATATTATTGAAGTTATTAATACTAAGTATTATTATAATAATAGGATAGAAGGATAATAAGAGGTATATTATAAACTTAAGCCTTAGGATTTGTATAAGATATTATTATTAGAACTTTATATAACTATTACCCCTATAATCTAGTAAAGAGTTTTCACTTTAAATATAAATTCTTCAAGTTTATTATAATACTATTAAAATATTACTAAAGTATCTCTTATAACTAGCTTCTAATACTATTCTAAATATTTCTTATATAACTTATAGAAAGATTAATTAATATTTAAACTTACTGAATAAGAGAATATATATGATTAATATTTGAAATAATATTAATAAGACTATTAAATTGTTATATAGAATTCTAAAGTTTAAAACAAATTTCCCAATCTTTATAAAAAGGAGTAGTTCAAATATTAAAATTACTATAAAAAGATAGTTAAAAATAGATAAGAAAGATAAATTTAATTAATTTGAAGTTATTGATATCATTAAACTTTTAATTTAAAATCAAAATAATAATCTTCTAAAATATATCAAAGAGAAATATAATTCCTTTAGAAATTATGGTATTTTAATAATACTAAAAAGTTTGTTTATTAGTATTACTCTAAGTTTTAAATTAATTACTAATTAATTTTATATATTTATTAATAGATACTTTACTTCTATAGATTATAGGTATTTTAAAGTAGCTAGGAAATATTAAACCTTTATTTTCCTTACTTATAGAGAATACATTATATTACAATTTTATATATAATTCATTCTTTAATTAATTATAATAAATAATATTTAATATAAAATACTAATATATTATAATAAATTGTAAAGATATAGAAGAATATAAAGAGTATTAGGTTTTAAAATATTAATAGATAAAGAAGATATCTATTTTTATTTTATATATTAATAGTAGTATTTTTCGAATATTTATTATATTAGAAAAGACCTAGAGACTTTCCTATATAGTAAGGTATATTCTATTTACTTATTCTAGTAAGTTATTTAGAATGTAATTATTAAATAGTATTATTATTATAGTAAATTATCTATAAGATTATTTATTATAATCTTCTAAAGAAAGTATTATAATTTCAAATAGTATCTAGTTATTCTTCTTTATTAGATTATTCTAGGATTTTAGGGGGATTTCTTATTTTTAGAGCTTTTTAATTTCCTAGGGACTTCTAAGAAATTATATTAGTAATAACTTTTTCTTAAGATTAATTAGAAATATTTCATTTTAATCTTCTATCTATAGCTTTATTCCTGGTTTTATCTAATTATTCTCTTAATAAAAGTATTTAGTATTAATCTAATAATAATTCTTTATTTTCTATTAATTTCTTTAACTAGTTATTCTTTTAAACTTCTTTTTCTTTAAATTCTTTAACTATTTCTTCTACTTTTATAGTATTAACATCTATTTATACATTATAAATATTAAATTAATCTTTCTATTTAATAAAATACTAAACCTTTAGTTTTTCTTTTCTTAATTATATTATTTCTTTTTAAAATTCTTTCTATTTTAGAATATTAAAATAAGTCTTAGAATTCTTCTTTTTATATATTATTAAGTTCTATACGCTTAATATATACTACTATTTATTTATATAGGTTTTTTATAAAATTATCCATAGGAGTTAGATAAGTCATTGAAATTATTAGGTGAATATTTATAGTTAATAGTGAATCTAAATAATAAATAAGTTTTCTAACTCTTTCTAATATTTTAATTAATCTAATTCTTAGACGAAATATTTTTACTAACTAATTTCTAAATAACTAGTAGCTTTCTTTAAATTAGAAATATATGAAATTTCTTAGAGTGAATACTATTAGTTCATATTTATAAGTAAAAGTAGTTTTTATAAGTTTTTATTCCTATATAATTAAAAGAAATACCTTATCTTAAGTAATATTATATAAAATAAATATATTTATATTAAGAAGAAAATTGAAAGGAGAGTTAAGTTTATATTTAAATAAGATTTGTATTAGAATCTTAAATATTATATTTATTAAACTATTATTTAATAAGAATTATATTAATACTAAGGGATTAATTTATAGTTTCTCTAGGTTTTTAAGTATAAATATCTAGATTATTATTTCTACTATTTAGTTTTTTTATTCTAATAATCTATTAGTCTATAGATAATATACTATTAAGAAGTATGACTTTATATCTAGATCTTTTTATATATTNTATTTATTAAACTATTATTTAATAAGAATTATATTAATACTAAGGGATTAATTTATAGTTTCTCTAGGTTTTTAAGTATAAATATCTAGATTATTATTTCTACTATTCAGTTTTTTTATTCTAATAATCTATTAGTCTATAGATAATATACTATTAAGAAGTATGACTTTATATCTAGATCTTTTTATATTAATTTCTAGAATTCTAATAGAAATTTTAGATTATAATTTGAAATAATTACTTTAGGAATTCTCTAATTCCTTATATAGAAGAATTAGAATAAGCTTTTCACCTAATTAGTAGATATATATATTATCCATTCTAGCATTAATAATATTACATTAGAAAATTTATATATTACTATTATTAATAAATTATATAATAAGAATTTAATACGTTTCTATAGAGAAGGATCTAAAAATACTTCTAATAATTTAATAATAAAACTTATAATAATAATATAAAATACTATCAATAGATATAAAATTAATTAGAATTCTCTTAAGAGTTTGATCTTTAATTTCAATAGTAAACTATATATATAATAATATTTAATAAATTCTATAATCGTTTAAACTAGGTATAAGATTATATAAGTTGATAATATATTATATTATATTTTTTATATTTCTTAATAGTAGTTAAATTTATATGAAGTTTTCATAAATTATCTAATTATTAAATTAAAAATATAAATTTCTTATTAATCTAAGTATTTAATAAAATAGAAGAAGTTATTAGGGAATTTAAAAGGTAATCTATTAGGATTCTTAAGTTATTATAATTATTTATAGATCTTATTTAGTTTTATATTAATAATATATAAGTTGTTAAGGTTTCGCTTTATAGTCTTATCTAATCTGATTTCTATTATAATATAGACTACTTGATTATTTTATATCTTATCTAATTCTCTATCTCTTAGGATTAGCTTTTAATTAGTTTATATTCTAAATAATATATTTAAGATAATATTAGTATTTCTAGGAATATAGTAATATTCAAGTTAAAATTGTAAAACATATTCAGCTATTAAAATTAGGTATAAATTAGTTTTTCTTTAATCTATAGTAAAAAGAATTATCTAGATTATAATACTTAGTATTAAAATATAATCTATTAGTATGACTAATAGTATTTTCCTAGCTACTTGAATTAATACTCTAGTTTTTTAAACAGTTCAAATTAGATATATAACTTCTAGTTCTATTAGCTAGTATTATATTTTAGTACTTATTAATATCTAGTTAATATAGATAATGAGTTAAACTAAAATATATAGTATTTATTTTCTAGGTTTCTAATTATTCTCTTTATCTTTTATATGGGAAAGAAGAATACTATATTTATATTCTTAAGAAGTATTAATTTAAATGAGAAGTATTTAGTTTAAATTGTAATAAATTAAAATAGTTTTAGTAGTAAGTACTATTTTGATATCTTTATAACTATTTTTTTCTTCTTAAGTTAATTTAAATATTATTTTGAAATAATAATATTTATACTTTTAACTAGTAGTAATTCCTTATTTATATCCTTAGGTTAATAGCTTTGTTTTTCTATTTTAATGAAATTTGATTCTAGAAGTATATTTTAAAATGAGATATTATAAGTATCTTATTATATTTATCTATTTCTAGAAATACTAAGGGTTTTAGGAATTTAATATCTTTATGTTCTTATATTCTATTTTTAGTATCAGAGAATCTAAAATTATCTACTTTAAATTTTAATACTTTAATAGAAGAAAATATAATAAAGTATTTATTTCTTAAAAATCTCGGGTTTTATTACTTAAATAAGTTGAAAATAATGTCTAATTACTAGTAGTATTTATTAGCAGTTTCTAAAGTAATTATAATATTATTAATAAATATTTAGGTGAAATCCTAGTATGGTCTTAGGATTTTATCTATGAATCTTTAAGTGTAAACTAGTAAGTTTTTAAATCCTATTAGTATTACTATAAGTTTTTCTTGTTTTTAATAGCTGATAATTGTTAATTATTCCTAGTAATCTTTAATAATTATTATTTAGTAGATGTATTATCTAGTGTTAATTATAATAATCAACTTTTTTCTTTAGAATTTTCATTTAACTTTAAACTATAGTAGTATAGGATATATATTTAGAATTATAATTCTGTTTAATACTTTTAAATCTATAACTATTCACCTTTCTTTCTTCTTATTTATTATTCTTTAGATTATAAAGATTAATACTTTAAATACTATATAAGAATTAACTTATTTAAATTATCCTCTTTTATATATTTTATTAAATTTATTATCTACAAACTTTTAGTCTTTTAGATTAATTAGATATAAGTATTATATTATCTTCTTTTTATAATAGTTATCTATTAGAAGTATAATAATTTTCTTATATTCTTCTATATTGAATCATTTTTCTAGTTTCTAAAGGATTAAGTATTTTATAAAAAGTTTAGAGATCTTCTAAATAAACCTCTTTAAATAATTATAAATAGTTACTTCTTATGGTATAAAAACTATATTTTCATTAGAATTGAATTTTGAATCTAGCTTTTAGTCTTAATATAATTTATTTATAATAGCTGAATAAGGGTCTTTAATATTCAAATAGTTAAAAAGTAAAATTTCATCTTATTTAAAGTTGTATATTGTTATTTCCTTATAGTTATTAGTAGAAATATATCTGATTTTCTGATTTTATACAATTTTCTAGTTCTATAATAAATAGTTATATATAACTATTAATAGCTACTGACCTATTATTATATAAATTATATTGTTATAAATAAGTTGAAATATAAGCATATTAGTTCTAAACTTTATGAAGTATTAATTAGAATGAATATATTGGTTTTAAATCTTGTGAGGTGTTAATTAGAATATATATTAGAATTTTTAGAGGAATTATTAAACTCCTAGCTGACTTCACTAAATAGATATTAAGTATTCTTTTAATATATATTTATACTAGGATTTCAAAACTTTAATATGATTTAACTTTAATTATTCTCTTGGTATTAAGAATATTAATTCTATTAGGAGTATTGAATTTTTAATCTAATAAGATTCTAATATTAAGCTTATTCACTATTCAAGTTCTAAAACTGAGTTTTATAACTTTAAGCGAATTATTAACTATTCCTTAGTAGAATATAGAGAATATAGCTTATTTTATAGTTTATAAAGTTCTTATTGCTAATAATTATATAATTAAATCCAAATTAAATTTATAGTTAGGTATTTAATCTAGGATATCTTTCTAAATAGAGTATCTTATAGCTTTAGTATTAATATATATATTAAAAGTTATATTATTTAATATATTTTATACCTAAATATAAATATAAGTATTTTTATATACAGTAACTAATAATATAATTATTGAAGAAGGTTTTAATTCTAAAGAAGTATCTTCCTAAGAAGGTTTAATCTTTTTCTAGTAATCTTAGTAATATTACTTTCTTTCTTTATACTTCTTATTTATAGGTTTATTATAAATAGGATATTTTGAAGAAATAAAGAAGTTATTTTAATATTTTAATAGTTCCTAATAATTACTGAGAATATATTTATTAGATATAATATTAATATCTTCTATTTAATTTAATTCTAAGATGCTATCTTTTGAATCTATAGTTTTATAATTATTATTAGTAGTATATATATTATTTTATTCCTAGGAATTCTTCTCTATATTCTTCTTAATTGTATAGTTAATATAATTATTAGGATTAGAAACTTAGATATCTATAAAGTTCTATAATCTATTCTTATGAATAGGATCTAGTTTGAAATATTAACTATAGATAACTTTTCCTAATTTAATATTTTAACTTATTTTCGTAGATTAATTATATCTTTTTATTAGTTTATTCTATTTTCTTTGAATAGAAGGGAATTCTATATTAATTAATAGTTTTCTTTTAAATTAATTAATAAAATAGGTTACTTCTTTAATAGTATATTTTAGCTAGTTAAACTAGTTTGATCTAAATAAAAATTGTATTTATAATCCTACTTATATTTTATATAGTTGATTTATTTAGTAATGTATCTAATTCATATTATTTTAAAGCTTATTATACTATTTTTATATAAGTTTCCTTCTTAAATCTTTCTATCTTCTAGAAGTTATATTTCTTATCTATCTATTTTAATAATCTATTATAAATTTAATCTATTTATTTCTTTTAATATTTAGTTTAAATCTTAAGATTCTTATAATTAAAGTAGAATCTAATTTGTTATAAATTATTCTAAGAATCTTAAATTTATATTATTATATTTATTTTATGAGATTTATAACCTTAGTAGTAAATATCCTGAGATCTAACTTATTCTAAATATTATTTATAGTATAATAGACTTTGTTAAATTCTCATTCTACTATTTAAATAAGAACTTTAAATTTAGCTTTTAAAAGGATAATCTAGTTATTTAAATTATATTAGTAATATTAGAATACTTCTAATTATTTATTGGTAAGATCTATTATGTACTAATTATAAGTAGTTCTATAAAACTATTAAAGTATATTCTTAATAAATATTAAATAGTAATAATTAGAATTATCTATATAAAGTTTTACTGTTTTAATAAAGTATTCTATACTTATATAAATCTTCTCAAAACTTTATATATAATATTCTCTAGAAAGATTATATTAGTTAGGAAGATTAAAGAATCTGATTTCTTCTAGTTTAAATCTATAATTCTATAGTAATTCCTTGAGATTTATATTTAATAAGTTGATTTTTAAATTACTTTCTTCTTTTGTTATAATTAGTAAATAAGGATTTAATAGTAATCTTAGAGGGTTATTATTTGATTTTCTATTTCATTCTAATTATAATATTCTATGTATTTAATATAATATAACTAATAATCTCTAGAAATTACTTAGGATTGAAAATAGATTTAATAATAGATTAAATAGTAGATTAAGAAGTAGATTAAGAGGTAGATTAAATAATATATTTATTTTTCTTAAGATTAAATATATAGTTTAATAAGAATTAATAAATTAGAAAGTTACTTATGATATAATTAGTATAAAAGATTCTATATATAATTCTCAGTATTTAATAATATCTATTATAATTTCTTTATAACTTTCTATTAATATTTTAATATTTCTATCTTTATTATATAAAAGAAAAGTAAGTCTAAATATATTAAAGATATCTTTTAAAATAAGTTATATAGGTATTATATCTAATACTCTTAATAAAACTCTACTGTATCTACTTAGTTAGAATTATAGTAAAATAATTAGGATTATTAATCTAAATCTAATAAGTTTAACTTAAAGAATAAATAATAAGGTTATTTTATTAGGTAGGGATTAAATTAGAAGAATTCAACTTAAGCCTCTTAAATTTAATTAGAAGTTTTTATAAGTTCTTATTCTTCTAGAAGTTCTAATTTCTCAGGTTTTTTATCTTAGGTTTAATAAAAATCTATTTGAATATAAATTTAAAAGGATATTATTTAGAAATAATAGTTTTTCTTAGAAATTTTATAACTAATTATTTATAATAAATAGAAGTTATCTAAATATTATTTATTTTCTAATATTATTATAATTAAACTCTTTATCAATAAACTATTAAAACTAGAGTTTAAACTTATATTTCTATTTTATCTATATATCTAGGAATTAATATATAATAAATAGAATAGGATAATTTTAAAGAATCTTTTGAATTAAATCTGATAATTTGATTTCATATTATATTAAATATTCTTAGAAAAAAGTAAATCTATATTATATATAGAAATTATCCAGTTTGTTTAAAAGAGATTTAATAGGAATATAAGTTGTACTAATTAAATAATTATAGTATTAGCTTTATTTATTATCTACTAACTTTTATACTATTTTAATAATACAACTTTCTAGGAAATAAGAGATATTTCAATTATTTTCTAGTACTAGAGTTCTATTATTAATTTAATATTCTCTAGTTATATTATTTAGCTATTTATAGAATAAATTAAAGTTCTAATGATAAAAGGTAAGTTATACTATTAATTATAATACTTTAATATTAGTAAAATAATAATATAAAAGCTGATAATTCTTTTATTTCTATAAAGAATCTACTTAGATTTCTAAAGTATTTTTACTAAGAATTCTCTAGGAAATCTAATAGGAAATCCTAGAGAAATCCTATAAGAAATCCTAGTAATTTCTAATAGGAAATCTTAGGGAAATCCTTATGATTTCTATTGGGAAATCTTTATAAAAGTCTACTAGAATCTCAAGCCTTCTATAGTATTCTATAATAAATATCTAAGAGAAGACTTATATTATACTAATTATATTATTGAAATAATCAATTTCTTATAAAATCTATAGTGTTTAAAGACTTAGTAATTATATTAAATAATAATAGTTATAATTCCAGAATAATTACTTTTCTATAATTAAAATAGATAGTTTGATTTAAGATTCTACTAGTAGTATTATTTTTATAATTATTCAAAAGATATAAAATTAATGAGTAGAATAATATACAAAGTAAAATTATATAAGTATAATTTGACTTCTTGATTTCTACTAATAATAATAAAGATCCTAGTATCTTTATAATTCTTAATAAATATAGGTTTTATATTATATCAAATAATATTTTTTATAGAATATATTCAAAAGATTATAAAGTACCTAATATTTTAGAAGATATAAATTAAAATATTTAAATTAAAAATAATGGAATTTTAGAAAGAATACTAATAAAGTCTTTCTTTATAATATATTTATTATATAGTATTATAACTATTTGTGCTAGAAGGCTAATTATATAATTACTATTATCTAAAGTTTTAAAAATTCCTTAAGAAGTCTAGATTTAAGGCTAGTAACTATTTAATCTTCTTTTTAATAGAAGTACTTGATGTTTAGCTTTTATAAATGAACTAAAAGTATATATGGTAATAGTATATTAAAGTATAACTTAATTTTCATTCTAGAAAGTTTAAAAGCTTATTGAGATTCCATAATTAATTTTTATTACTTTAAATATTTAAGCTAGTAATTAGAATTTCTACTATAGTATTGAAAGTATTATAACTAATCTTACTATATAAGAAGGCCTTAGGGAGATACTATTTTATTTCTATAATAATTAAAATCACTTTATCTAGAAATATAAAGTCTAAATAATTTTAAATTATAGATATATAATTTAATATATAGGACTTAATTAAGAAGAAGGCTAATAAAATTATAAAACTATAAATTTAAAATACTCTAATAATACCTACTTGATATAGTAGTTTAATATCTAGCTGGCTTTTACTATTTTGTAGTAAGAGCAGTAGGTTTAAATCTTATAGTAGGTAAGTACAACTAGTAGTTATAAACCTTCTAGTTATATAAACTAAGTATAGTAACTACTACTAGCTATTAGCTCCTACTAATAGCTATTTATAGCTAGCGATTATTAACAACTAGTAATAGATACTACTAGCTAGCTAGTATTTAGTATTATATAATAACCTATTTTAATCCTTAATAGAATAATTATAATAAATAAGCTTATACTTTCCCTATTTGTTACCTATTATATCAACTAACCGTATTTACTACCTGAGGTTTTTTCTATTTAAAAATAGTTCCTTAGTACTAATAGTATCTATAGAATTTATAAGATAAAAGCTAACTACTAGGTATAGTTTCCTTTAAAAGGTTCCTGAGAGGTATGTGATTTTAAATAGATTAAAGACCTTCAATACAACTACAAAATACTCTAATAATAAAAAAAGTATATTTAATTTTTAAAGCTTTATATATGGTATCTTACTACTTTTGAAGTTATATTTTAATTATTATTTTAATAATAAGATATTTAAGTCTAAGGGCTTAAGATATCTTATAATATATTAAAATAGTATTTTAGAAATATAAATTATTTATAATATCAAAGTAATTATAGAAGTTAATAATTTATACTACTATATTGTCTTCTTTATAGTAATACTAATATTGAAATACCTTCTTTATATATTTAAAAATCTAAATCATTATATAGACTTAATTTAACTATTTATATTAATATTTTTAAATTCTTAAAATATAAGGCTTATGGAAAGCGATATAAGCTTTTAGACTTTTCTCTATAAAGTCTATAACATTCTCCATATAAATTTCTTTAATAATATATACTAAGAATTATTAATTTTCTTTATAGCTTATTTCTATAGGAATAAGGTTTTTAAGAATATCTAATTCAAATATTTTCAAAGCTTATTAGTATTATCTAATTTTTAGCAAGTAACTTAAAAGTAGTTTTTAAAAAGGCTTTAAAAGGAATTTTGATAAATAATTATCTTAAGATTAAAATACTTTTAAAATTATAAATTTTAGCTTCTATTTAAAAGATATTATATTAAGTAAACTACTAATTATTTCTATTAAAGATTAAAAAAAGACTTTTCTCAATAGATATCTTGATATTGAAAATATATTAAGTTGTTATAATATATCTTTTTGAATTTAATAGTTCTTTAGTATTCTAAGACTCTTAATTATTTCATATAATTAGGGGGTAAAATCTAATATATTGTTAGTTATATTATGCTGTAGGACATATAGTAACTATATATATTACTATATATATAGTAGTATGCCTTCTATACCTCCTAGCGAGAAGTACTAGATATCTAGTACTAGTTATAACTAATTGTATAGCAATTGGTGAGCAATTATTATACTATAGATCTAGAGTTTTATATAGCGTTTTATATTATATAATATAAGAATAATAATAATAAATAATGAGAATACTACTTTATACTTATATAGTAAGATTATATATAATATATATTACCTTTTAGATAAATTAATACTAATTAGTAGTTAATCCTTCTATTATACTATTATAC
The DNA here is from genome assembly GCA_004367935.1 of Colletotrichum sidae. NCBI lineage: Eukaryota > Fungi > Ascomycota > Sordariomycetes > Glomerellales > Glomerellaceae > Colletotrichum > Colletotrichum sidae. Next base: position 14 of record QAPF01001170.1, on the reverse strand, counting down.
TATAGATTAATAAG
>QAPF01001169.1:0-12408 GCA_004367935.1 Colletotrichum sidae | reverse complement strand
TTATATTAAATACATTACTAGTTAGTTTTCTTAAGTATTAAAAAAGAAGTATTTTTAGTAGATATCTTAATCTTTAAAATATATTAAATTATTATATAATATACCTTTAGCTTAATAGCTTTTTAGTATTATAAGATTGTTAACTATTATATATAATTAGGAGGTAAAATCTAGTATATATTATATATAACTAAATATAGCTATATATATTATATAAAGCTTTATTTTAAGTAGTTTAAATACGATAAAGCTTATAGAAATAGTACTAATACCTAAGGTTTAATTAGTATAAACTCTACCTCTTAAGCGTGTTATTCCTAATATATATAGCTGCCAGTCGCAGTTACTCGCTATAGGATTTGAACCTACTACTTTTACTATAAAATAGTAAAAGCTAGCTAGATATTAAACTACTATGTTAAATAGGGATATAATAATATAATAAATTAAGTATTAAGAAAATACAATAAGTTATCAAGAAGTTTTAATTCAGAAATAGAATATAGTTATTACTACATTATATTAAGATAAATTAGTTAAATAAGAAAATTAAGGAAATAGCTCTTAAATATCAACTTATTAATATATCAAATCTACTGAATATCATATTAAATATATCTATAAGTATCTATCTGATATTCTATATTAATTGTATTAAGTAAGTAGAAAATAGCTCATTATTATTCTAATACAATATAGATGTATACTCTAATCCTATTCTAATCTCTATTAGGGAATTAAATAAGATTTAAGAAGAATATAAAATGAAAGAAATATTAGTAGTAAAGATGTTTTAAAATAAACTGATAATTATGATATATTAATTAAATAGAGAGTTTATAATACTCTGATATATAAGTCCTTAGAAAGCCTTATGAATAATAGGACTAAATTATAATTTAAATTATCATATAGAAATAATAAAGAAAATAATAAACTGATGTTCATTTACTGATAATACAAAGCTACATAAGCTATAAATTAGGCGATATAACAGCTAGTAAAAGATAAAAATGAATTACTAGAAGACTTACTTCTTAAGTATTAAATAAATAAATTAAATAAAAGATTAGTATTATCTTATTCCTCCTTATACTTTTAGAATTTATCTTCTCCCTTATTAGTATCTTATTCTTATTCTTCCTCTTTATTAGGAATAATAATAAGTACTACCTATTTAGAGATAAAATATTGTTAATATCAATAGGGGCTAGTAATTATGGAGTAATAATAAATAGGTAAATTAGTATTAATAAGACTAAAGAAAGAATTATATTATCAGTAAGATATAATATAATTATTATAGTATATTATAATATTTTACTATAAGAGAATTAGTATAATAGAAATAGGAGAAGAAAAGGGAGAAATATATCATTATTTATATAATACTATTAAGGTTAGTAAAAATCTATTTAGGAGTAAAAGTAGAAATAAATATAATAATACTTTTAATATAAGAAGAAAGAATAGTAGGTATAACTATAATATAAATTAGAAGTACCTATTAGGTATAAGAGAAGAAATTATTATAATATTAAACTATAGTAGAAGATTCTAATAATAAAATAGGAGTATAGTAGTCTTCAGAATTATTTTTATTATTAGTAGTAAGAGTTATAGAAGTAATAATATATTTATTAAATATAATTAGGCTATTAACTTAGTAGTTAGTAGTATATAACTTAAGATTTATAGTAAAAAAGCAAGTATCTTATTTATACTTACCTTTTAACTTTAGATATTTATAGTAAGATTAGCTACAATTTAATATATAAGTCTAAGGGAAGTTACTCTTATTATATTTAGAATACTAGTTAAGGTAAGTAGGAACAATTATATTAAGAAGCTAATTCTTATTACTATTAGAATTACTCTTAATAATATAATTCTTATAAATATAAGTAGTAGATTTGGAAGGAGTATAATAGTAAGAAGAATTATTATTAAGAAGTCTAAAATCAGTAGTAATAATAATAGATATAATAATAGAAGAGATATAAAAAGAAGAAATATAAGTAGAAAGGTAGCAAAATAGTAATATTATAATAAGTATAGAATAAGAAATTATATAATTCTAAAGAAAAAAGAATAAGTCTATATAATGAAAGAAATAGAAAGCTTCTTATAGATTAGTAAAGAGAAAGATATAATATAAGATCACTTAGAATAAATATAATATTAACTTTCTTATTATTAAGACTATTTGATATTAATAATATTTCAACTTTCTTATTAGTAAGACTATATAATATTAATAATATTTAAAGAAAGTATTTTAGATAGATTTCTCTAATTAGTTAGATTAGTATAAGCGATTTAACATTACTAATATATTATAAAAGCTATTAATAATAAATATTACTATGATAATTAGGTAGAAGAATAGTAAGAAGTATATTATAAACCTAAGCCTTAAGACTTATATAAACTATTCTTATTAAAACTCTATATAAGTTTTACCCCTATAGTTTAATGAAGAATTTTCACCTTAAGTAAAGATTCTTCAAATTTATTATAATACTATTAAGATACTACTAGGATATCTCTTATAGCCAGCTTCTAATATTATAATAATTTTAAATTACTTATTTTACTATATAGGCTTCTAGAAACTTCCGTAAGAAGTATTATAATCTTATCTCTTTAGATTATTCCTTATTAATTTATAGTTGAATAGTGGTAAATAATATTAATAGTAATAGAATATTAGTAATCAGTATTATTTCGGAATTATTAAATTTTATAATCAATTGATTATATAAATAGTATTTAACTAGTTGTCTCTTTTTGTAATATCTATATCCATTATATAACATATATATATATATATATATATATATATATATATAAATATACTATATACCATATACTATAGAGATAAGTATATATAGTAATCCTTCTACTCTTATTAGTCTAAATGAGTAAGTCGACTACTTAGTTACTTGTTACTATAGTTTTAGCTACCTTAGTACTATATTTAACCTAATAAGTCTAATTAAATAGAGTAGGAAAGAAATATGTATGATATTATATAGAATAAAATAATATCAAGTAATATAAGTATATTAACTACTCTGAATATTATAATTACAGACACCTTATGAAAGTATATTCCTACTAGTTTATCTTATAGAAGGAAAAGAATAATAGAAGACTTAATTATTTATATAAATATAGTAAAGTAGAAGTATCTAGTAATTAATAAGTTAGTAGTACTTAAGTTAGGTAAGGTAACTTAAAGAATAGAGTTTAGATAATAGGTTTCAAATATCTAAAAAGATATAAAGGCTATAGTAGTACCTTTACTACTAGAAATAACTCTTTTTATAAAAATATAGAATATTATTTAATTTTAGAAAGTTTAAGTAATTTTGTTTCTAGCAAAAGTACTAGAGGTTTAACTAAAATAATATTAAAAACTGTTTGGAGTAAATAGTAATCTTATCTTTAAAACTATTGTTTACTTAGTATTATATAATGATACTATTATACTCATTATCTTAAAGAGAGTTTTTAAAGTTATTATTTATACTATCAATATTTCTGTCCTCTATAAGGAAGGAATATTATATTGATATAGAATATACTTTACGATTAGTATTTGACTTAAATTTATTAAATAGAATAAATTTCTCCTCAAGAATATATCTTCTTAATTAATAACTTACTTTATTATAAGTATTATACTTCTTGTTTAAATAGCTATATATTAATATAGGAGAAAGATCAGCTCGATTTAGTCTGAAATAAATATATTAATTATGAAGTATAGATTTAGAAAAAATATTAATTATATTATTATATAATACTTTAGAGATATTCTTAAGGGGAATTACAGATATAATTAACTTAGAATTAATGAAATATTTATTTTTAATTATTATCTCTACTAGCCTAGATATATTATAACGTCTAGATTAATATAATATTACTAATAGCCAATGATTAATAATTATAGAGATTCTGGGAAATTACTATAAAGCTAAAGGAAAATAATTTAGATAAAGTATAATATATAACTATAAGTTAGGAATAAAGTATTATATCTATATAGAAGTATATTAGAAAAGCTTTCTAAGTATATATACTTCTTAGTATAGAGGCTTAAAAGGCTTCTTTTTTATTCTTCCTATAACTTCTAGCTATAATACTTTAAAATATAACATTTTACTAGTTAGAGAAATATAGCTATTAAAATTTAGTATTTTCAAAGTAGTTTCTAATATAGTAAGTTATCTATTCGAATTATAGATTGAGGTTAGAATTACATATGTATTTGAAAGAATATTTAAGAGTTTAATATTTTAATATAAATAACAATATACCTACCTATATATAATATAGACTACTAGGCTTAAGGTAGTAATTATAACCAAAATGGATCTTAATCTTATATATATTATATAAGCTTCTACTATAATTTATTTTTTAATTATATAGCTCTACAAAGTCTATAATATATTGAGCTAAAATACTATTATAAAATGTAGTAGAAGTAAGATATAAGAGATGTTTAGGTTATTCTAAAAGCTATAAGTTATTATATTTATAATATACTTCTTATATATAGGGAGGCTTTATTTTAAGAAGCTTATATACTAGTAAGACTGATAAGGCGAATAGAGGGTATAATATTAATAATAAAAGTATAAGAATCAACTAGCTATATTATTACTATTTCTTCTCAACTATTTATAGGAATATTCTAGTAAGACTTATTTATTAAATCATGAGTTTAGCCTTATAGAGATATAATTTAATACACTACTCAATAGATATAATATCTTTAAAAGTTTTGAAAAGTCTCTAAAATATATTTTAAAAACTAGATATTATTTCCTAAGGTTTTTAATCTTATTATTAGTCTAGATGCAAAAGCTATTTTACTTAATAAGTTAGGTAAAAGTATTCTGGATATAATTATTTTAATATTATAATGAGTAAAGTACTCTTGAAAGTAGTAGATTAGTATAATATTACTAAGCTGCTAAACTAATTCAAACCATTCTTTGAAATTCTATCAGAATAATCAAACAAGCTCTTAGCTATATATTTCTATTGTATTATAAAATGCTATAGAATAAGATAGGAAAGTTAAGACCTTAGAGGGATTATTTACTAATACGTTAATATTATTACGTTATATTTTTAAAAATGTCAGTAATTATATTGCAGAGAAGCTTTCTAAGTAATATAAGGATTATCTTCAATATTATTACTTTAGTAGAGTTAGGAGTATTGAAAAGCAATTCTTTAGTTTTAAATATTATATTAGATCTTATTGTTAAAGTTAAAGGTTCTATAGGATATAGTAGTAGTATTAATTTCAAATACACTTATACGAAAGATAATGATAAAGAGAAGTTTTCCTAGGAAATTATATAGATTTCATAAAAATAAGACTCTAGGGATATTATAATACCTAGTATTATAAAAGTCTAATAGAAATCTAAGGAATCATTACATTTACTAAATATACTCTAATAAATAACTGTATTAAGTATATAGTTAACCTATTAATAATATTAAAGGGAGTATTATAATTTGAATTAAAGTAAGAACATAGAGCTAACTCTTTCTTAGTAATATCTATAAGAAATAAGTATATAATTCAGAGGTTCCTAATAGGATTTTCAATAAAGAGTAATTTCAAGCTTCTTAATAATAAACCTTATAATTCTTTATCTTATATAGACTTTAGGCAGGAATGTTATAATTATTCCTTCTACTATGACAAGCTTTATTAATTTGTAAAGATATCTTATTAGATTTAACTAAGTTTATTATTAAATTTAATACTTATAAGTATAATAAAGTTCTTAGTTATATATAGTTAAACAATAGAGATAGTTTCCAGCGGTTATTGATAACAATTTTAATAGTTTATATATATTTAGCTTTTTGAAATAATTCTATAAACTAACTGGCGTTTCTAATAAACCTTTTCCTTTTAAAGAATTCTTTAATACTTCTTCTCTTAACAATTTGAAATTTATAAACTTATATCTAAAAAGGATTTAATAAGATATTAGTAATTCTTCTTATAGTAAGCTGAAATTCTTCAATTAAGTTACTATGAACCATATTCTTACTAACTTAGATATACATTATAAATGCTTTATTATTTTAGTTATTTAAAATCGTAGATCCTAAAAGGATTGTTAAAAGTTAGATTTGTCATCGTCTAACTTATAAGATAAATTTAAAAAGAAAACTCAGATTTGTTTAGTCAATTGTATAATTAAGAAGAACCTTAAGAAACAGATTATTAAGTAGTTTTTTTAAGGTTACTAAGAGATCGTAGAAGGAATAGAAAAAAACTTTCTATAAGTATTATAAAGCTTTATAAATTTGGCCCTCCCACTTAGTAAATAGTCTTATAGAATACTTAGTAAATAATCTCTATAATAGGAGAGTACCTAGTTACATACTATAGAATATACATACTTCTATAGGTAAATATATTAAAAAGACCCAGTAGTATAGCTATTAGTTTAAAGTTAGCCCTAACCTATAAGCTATATATATATATAAGAACTAAGGAGCAAAAGAATAATAACTAGATATATAGATTTATTAGTATAAGCCTTATAATAATCTACATAAAAACTTAGAGCTTCATATATTAGTAGTAACTTTAAAGTATTAAACTTATTATAATAATATTTACAATATCAATTTATACTAGCTAAATACTAATAATAATAATAGTATACATTAATAATACTAGCTATAGATATAAAAGGGAGTCATAGAAGACTAGTTAACTATTCTTTTAAATATAAGCTGATAGCTATTTATAATAATATCCTTACCTATAATAATACTAATAATACTAATAATAATAATAATAGAAAGAACTACTTACTATTATTACATTTAACTCTTATAGCTTCAATATAAGTATCGACTTTATAAAGGCTATTAATAACTATAAGAATTATAATTACTTTTATAAAGGCTTAATAAGGCTAGTTTTATATAAAAGTAATTTTACTACTCTTTCTAACCCCTTTAAAATAACTATAATTATATTTAGTCTTAATATAGTATTAGAAGATCAAATTATTAGTAAAGCTAATAAGAATAGAATTAAAGTAAAAAAGAAGAGTCTGATATCTAAGAGTAAAATATTTAAAGGTAATTCTGAATACTTTAAATATATCTTAAAAGTAGCTTGCTAGGTATTAGAAGAGGTGTATATTTCGAAGTCTACTTATTATAAAAGTTGTTATTAGCTAATAGTAGGAAAAGTATAACTTAAAGTTAAATATATTATATTATTATGTACTATTAGTATGACCTTATTACAATTTAAAGACTTGAAGTAACTATAGCTATAACTATTAGTATAAGATAGATTGAAGTATAAGTCTTAGTTAGGGGCTAAATGTTTTCTATATCAAGCTAAAGACTTTATATAAGTATTATAAGAAGATTAATTATATTAAAAAGACTTATTTTAGTTTTTAGCTTTAAAAGCTCCTATCAAATGAAATCTGATATTGATAAGCAATTTCCTAAACTTTCTAAGAAGAATAAAAATAAAGATAAGACTAATAATTTAGAGTGAATTTATTTGTTTTAACTAAAGAAAAAATAATGAAAGAAACTCCTAGTAATATATATTATAAGACTTTAATGATTCAGTTTTGATATTAAAGAAGAATAAGAAGAAGAAGATAAAGAGGTAAGTATTAAGTTTAAACATATAACTCTAACTTAAACTTCTCTTAAAAGAATTGTTATTGAAGACATTCTAAATATTTCTATCTTTAAAAACATTTAGTAGAATAAGAGTTCTTTTAAATAAATAAAGATTATCTTATTCTTGATTGATAGTAGAATTATTAATTATATGACTTAAAGTAATACTTTTTTAATTCATAAACCTAAAGCTTTTTTCTTTATTAAGGGTAGATATACAGAAGAGATTACGTGAATTATAAAACATAATCTACAAAGTATCCTAAATAATATTCAATACTTTCTATGTAATATTTATTGTATACTATAAGTAAATGCTAATCTATTAAATTAGTCTAAATTAAATTTAATAGAAGTATTATATATCTTCTTGAATAAAGGTATCCTATATAATATCAAAAAACGATAGATTATTATTTATAGGATTCAAAAGTATAAGACTAATATCTTAGGAAGTAGATAGGTTTATAAAATAAAGTCTAATAATTAGAAGTCTAGTATTTCTATATATAAGGCTAAGTAGGTTACTTAAGACTTTAATTATTACTTTATTATTGATTATTTAGAGACTTTTAGTATTACTTATAAGCTTAAACCTTATAGATATATCTTTATTATATGTATTTATTATAACTAGACTTTAATTTAATATAATATTACTATTATACTTACTTATAAAATAGAAAGTAAGAAAATATATATTAAATTACTTATTAGCTTTATCTCTAGTAAATATTTCAAAAGTCTAGTTTATAGTATGAACTATAAGAATAAGTATTTTTATATTTATTAAAAGGCTTCTATTAGGAATAATATATTTCAAAAGTAGAGTTTATACTAGCTAAACCTTAAGTGCTAGTAGTATCTCTATAGGTTTCACCTTATTTAAACCACTTGAAATAGAGCTTTATATAGTATATATAGTTATATATAGTTATATATAATATACACTAGATTTTACCTCCTAATTATATATAATAATTAAGAGTTTCATAATACTAAAGAGCTATTAGGTTAAAAGTATATATTATAATAATTTAATATATTTTAAATATTAAGATATCTATTAAAAATACCCTTCTTTTGATTCTCAAGAAACTAACTAGTAGTTAACTTAATATAATACCTTTTAAATAGAAACTAAAACTTATAATTTATAAAACTATTTTAATTCTAAAGTAACTAAATTATAAAACCTCTTTTTAAAACTTCTTTAAAAGTTACTTTTAAATAACTTTCTAAAAGCTAAATAGTACTAACAAGTTATTAAATTATTTAAATTAGATATTCTTAAGAGCTTTATTCTTATAGAAATAAATTATAAAGAGGATTAATAATTTTTTACAAATATTACTAAAAAGATTTATATAAAGAATATTATAAACCTTATAAAAAAAGATCTAAAAAACTATATAGCTTTCTATAACCTATATATTTTAAAAACTTGAGAATATTAATATAAATAGTTAAATTAAATCTATAAGATAATTTAAATCCTTAAGTATATAAATAAGGTATTTTAATACTAGTACTCTTATATAGAAGAAGATATAATAGTATAAACTAGTAATTTCTATAATTACTTTAGTATTATAGATAACTTATATTTTTAAAATACTATTTTAATATATTATAAGATACCCGCTTGACGTAGTGGTTTAATATCTATGTTACGAAATAAGCAGTAATGGTAGGTCGGTACTGCCCTATTGAGGCTGGGCAAGCCCTTTTTGAACTGCGATTGGCTAAAAGGTGGTTTTTATTTAATAATTGTAGATGTGTGAGGAAAGAAGGCCCCCACGCGTGACTGCTGTTTACAGGTTTTTGTAGTGATGGGACGGCCGATTATGTAGCCGTACGCGTATACGTAATCTCTAGAAACCATTCTGTAACAGTCTGGCTAGCTCTTACTATTATAGTAAGAGTAGTAGGTTCGAATCCTATAGTAGGTAAATGCAACTAGTAGCCTTATGCTTTCTAATTATATAAATTAAATATAGTAACTACTACTAGTTAGTAGCTCTTACTACTAGCTATTAATAGCTAGTAACTATTAATAATTAGTAGTAAGTATTATTAGTTAGTTAGTATTAGTATTATATAACTATAATCTTTTATAGAATAATTATAATAGATAGACTTATATTTTTCCTATTTATTAAATATTATATTAGCTAATTGTATTATTACTACTTAAAGTTTCTTCTACTTAAATTAATTCTTTAGAATTAGTAGTATCTATAAGATTAATAAGATAAGAGCTAACTACTAAATATAGCTTCTTTTAGAAAGTCCTAAGAAGTATATAACTTTAAATAGATTAAAGACTTTTAATACAACTATAAATATTATAAGATATTTTAATCTTTTAGATTTGAATATCTTATTATAAGAGTAATAATTAAGATATAATCTTAAAAGTAATAAGATATTATATATAAAACTTAAATAGTTAATTATACTCTTTTTATTACTAAAGTATTTTAAATTTATAATCTTATATTTGTATTAGCCTTCTTACTAATTAAATCCTATATATAGAACTATATATTTATAATTTAAAACTATTTAGATTTTATACTTCTAGATGAAATTATTTTAACTATTATATTTAAATTTATAATTTTATATTTTTATTAATCTTCTTATTAATTAAACTTTTTATATAGGATTATATATTTATAATTTAAAACTATTTAGATTTTATACTTCTAGATGAAATTATTTTAACTATTATAAAAGTAATATAATATCTCTCTAAAGTTTTCTTATATAATAAGATTAATTATAATACTTTTAATATTACAATAAAAGCTCTAGCTATTGTTTCAAATATTTAAAATACTAAGAAATACTTTGAGAATTCAAATAGACTTCTATATTTTTTAAAATATAAGTTAAACTATACTTTAATATATTATTACTATATATACTTTTCATTAGTTTATCAAAGTTTAATACTAACTATTTTAACTAAAAAAAAGATTAAAGAGTTATTAACCTTAGATCTAGACTTCTTAAGGAGGATTTAAAACTTTAGATAATAATAGTTATATAGTTAGCCTTCTAATTAAAATAGCTATAATATTATATAATAAGTATATTATAAAAAGAAATCTTAATAGTACTTTCTTTAAAACTCTTTTATCTTTAATTTAGCTATTTTAATTTATATCTTTCAAGATATAAAGTATTTTATAATTCTTCAAAAAGCTCTTATAAGAAACTATATTTCATATAATATAAAACCTATATTTATTAGAAACTATAGAAATACTAAGATCTTTATTATAATTAGTAAAGATAAAGAGGTTAAATTATATTTAGATAATATTATATTCTATATTACTCTAATTATAAACCTTATTTCTTTTTAATAGTTATAGAAATAAGGTTACTAATAGGATATTAAATCAAACTACTTATTTTAACTATAGAAGAATAATTATTTTGAAATATAACTATTAATATTTAAAATAGTTAGTAAGTCTTTAAATATTATATATTCTATAAAAGATCAACTATTTTAATAGTATAATTAGTATAATATAAATTTTCTCTTAGATATTGCTACTATTAGTAGTATGTTATAAATATAATTAAAGATTTTTAAAAAGTAATAAATAGTTCTAATATTAATAGCTAAAGTATCCTAGTAGAAAGCTTTTTAACTACTTTATCTTAGCTATATGAAGTATTTATATTACTAATAGCTATTTAAAATATAATAAATATTAATCTACTTAGCGGGTATATAAAACTTGTAGTATTAATAAAACAGAATATAAAATCTACTATATAAAGCATAAGAATACTTTATATATTGCTTTAGAAGAATATATTATTTTTGACTTCTATTCTTCTTACTAGAGCTATAATAGTTATATTTTAGCTTTAATATCTATAAATAGAACTACTAATTATTCCTAAGATTTCTATTTTATTAATTATATTAGACTTATTATTATAGGAGTATTTAAGAGCTTTATTATATTTTTTAAGTATTAATATAGTTTCAATATTAGGGTCTTTAAATATAATAATAAGATCTCTAGATATAAGAACTTTAAATTCAATTTGACTTCTTAAAATATATATTTTAAATTATCTACTTTATATACTTAAAATTAAAATAGAAGTATTAAGTATATTAGAATAATTATTAAAATATATATAAGAACTATAAAGTATAAGAGCAAATTATTCTATAAATTCTAGTTTGAAACCTTATAAGTAGTAGTATTTCTTTAAAATAGAAGTATTAAGTATATTAGAATAATTATTAAAATATATATAAGAACTATAAAGTATAAGAGCAAATTATTCTATAAATTCTAGTTTGAAACCTTATAAGTAGTAGTATTTCTTTATAATTAAACTTTAATCTATATTTGAAGTTAGTAAATATTATATTAGAAGCTTTATAAAGCTGTTTGAAAGAATAATATTATAAAGTTAGATTTAGCTTATTTCTATATTTATAGCTATAAATACTTAATTCTTATTATAAATATAAAACTTAAATATAACTATTTAGTATACTTTAAGAAGTATGTTTTTATTAACTTTTTAGTTAGTTATATTTTAACTAATTAATATTAAATATAGAACCTAGTTTGAAATAAGATTATAATAACTTATAATATATCTTTTAATAAAACCCTTTTTTAATTGGAATTTAACCTTTCTATAAGATAA
>QAPF01001168.1:0-12414 GCA_004367935.1 Colletotrichum sidae | reverse complement strand
TCAATTTATAGCTATAAAACTATATTTTAAAAGTAGTAATAAAGAGATCTTATTAAACTATATTTTTAAATTATTAATACCCAAAGGTATCTATAAGAAATCTATAAGAATTTATACTATTATTACAAGAAATCCAATATTATATAGAGATATATATTCTTATAGTAATACTCTAGTTCTATCTATAGTTATCCCTATAGAGCTATAGAATACTTAGTAAATACTATAGGTTATTATTATTATAAATAATAGTAATACTACTACTATGAATAATAATAGTCTCCTTCTTATTTAAATAGTTAGTAATATATTATTTTAATTTTTAAAATTTTAAATCTAACTAATTTTAAATCTTATAATTTATAGGAGTAATTTGTCTTCTAAAGACTTTAGTTAAAAACTTTATTTTAGAATATATTTTATAATTCAAAAAAAAATCTAATATAATACTAATATTTTAATCATATAAAAAAGGATTTTAATAATATGTAGATGACTATTGAAAAGTTTAATTAAAAAAGAAATTAAAAGTATTGTTACTAATAGTATAATAGAAATTATTTAATATAATTCTATTTTCTATAAAAGTTATAAGTATTTTAAGTTTTATATTATTAGTAAAGTTAAGAATAAAGATATTAATAAGATATATAAGAAGTTAAGATTTATAATCTAAAGCTTTAGAAATAATAGTAAGTTTGAAATATTATATAATTACTAATAATCTAATAAAATAGCTAGTAGTCAATTCTAACTATATTTCTAATTCTCTTCTAATATATTAGTATAATAATATAATTCTATAATACTATATACATTTATATTTACATTAAAATGGAACTTATAAAATATATTATAATTAAATTATTCTTATATCTTCAGGATTAATACCCCTTAGGTTCTATTATAATTATTATTAAATTATTATATAATCTTATTAAAACTAATACTTACTAATAGACAACTTAGTCTAAATAGTATAAGGAATAATTATAAAGAGAAATATTGATATATAACTTATACTTTTTTATCTTATATCTTATAAATAATACCTTTAGGTTTATGAAAAAATAAACTAATAATACTTTTAGCCTTTTAAATACTACCTTCTTATACTAGAAAGATAAGGAGCTCTAAAAAGCTTTATTCAAAATTAAACTTAAGATAGTCTTCTTAAAGATAATATTATTAATATTTAATAGAAGCATCTTATTACTTAATTATAATACTTTCGACTTATATTAAAAGTACTAAAAGTAAAAGTTTATTCCTATTAATATATATATAATACCTAAAGTACTCAAATTAATATCTATTAAATAATATACATATAAAATATACCTTACTTTAATATACTAATTTAAAGTATTATTTAACTTCTCCTATATAAAATAAGAATGATAATTCTTAGGTAATAATACTATTATACTTAATAAACACCTTAAGTAGTAAATTAAATACTTAAACTATAGCTTTAATTTTATACTACTTAACCTTTCTAAAGTATACTTTTATATCTTTATTAATAGCTTATTTACTAATAATACTAATCTTTTATTTTAACTAGAATATATAATAATTTTAAGCTAAGAGACTACTATTCATAATAACTAGTTTAACTTTTATAAATATCTTATATTTTATATATCTATAAAAGGTAAAAGAATTACTAAGAGTATACTTACTTTAGAGATTTATATTTTAATAATCAGTATAGATTTTACTTATATTATAGTTATATTACTTAAGAAGATTCTCTAGTATTAAAAACTCCTTTAAATCCTAATTACTATATATACTAACTTTAATATATATTCTATAAATACCTTATAAAACGTGATATTATTAAAGAAAAGTATCTTATAATTAATATTATAACATTAAAATAGTTATATAAATACTATAAACTCCATAAAGTATAGTAGATTAATAGAAATAATGACATTATTAATACTTTTAAAAGAAGTATATTAAATTATACTTTTAAGAGATTTATTAATTGAAACTATATAGCTATTCAAGGAGAAAGATAGATAGTTTAAATAGTATAGATAAATAAGTTTTTAAATATTATTAAAATAAAAAGGTATAGATTACTAAAGATATTATTTCTTATATAAATAGATAGATATTAAGGTATATAATAAAAAGAAAAATTACTAGTATTAGTTACATTATACTATAAGGTATAAAGTAACTATAGATATTACTATATATATAATAATATACCTTTTATACCCTATTAGTAATAAGTATTAAACACCTAGTACTAGCTATAGCTAATTATATAGCAATTAATAAGTAATTACTATACTAGAGATCTAGAACTTTATATAATACCTCATACTAAATAATATAGGAATAATAATAATAAATAACTAGAATACTACTTTATACCTATATAGCAAGATTGCATATAGTATGTATTACCCTCTAGATAAACTAATATTAGTAAATATATTATCTTTATCTAACTACTAATTAGACTAATTAGATAAGCCAGATTAAGATAGAGATTTTAATACTAAAGTAGGGTAATAATAATAACATTATCATTTATTAATTCCAATAAGTGTTATAGCAGGTAATACTATAGTAACTATTCTGGCAACTACTATAGTAATTGATATTACTAATACTACTACTTATTATATATGATACTTATAGTAATTATACTGCCTCTAATAATAATAGTATTTATACTTCTATATAATTTATAGTATTTATGTAATTTATAATATATATATAAATATAGCGTAGTAGAAATTATATTTCTATATAAAATAAGACTAGTATTTATATTCGTAGTATTAATATTTACTCTCTATATGAGTGGAATTGTGATAATAATCATAATAATAATAATAATAATAATAATAATAAGTTCTTAATGAATCCTATTACTAAAGCTTAAGAAATTACTAGAATAGATCTACAGGAAGATTTAAATATTCAAATAGCTACAAAAATAGAATATTGGAATTAAATATAGAGAATAAGGGTAATATTCAAGGAAACTCTAACTTATATATTGATTTACCTGATATATAAACTAACCCTAAACAAGACTATAAAGAATATCAAGACAGTATCTTCTTTACTATTTTAGACTATGTTAATTCAAATTATTATATAAAATATATAAACATAACAATAAAGATAATTAAACTTCTTATTTTTATTAATAAGTAAAATTAAAGAACCTACTTCTTCTATTAAAGTATTTAAGTCCCTAAATCATAGAAATTAGACTCTAGCTGTAATAAAAAGAATAGAATAAACAGAATCTATAAATAGGTAGAAAGTAAAACTTCCATCTACCATTAGTATTTAGGATAGTAGAGTTTTAAACAAAGGATGAATTTATAAATTAATCTTAAACAAGATAATTAAAGGAACTATATAAAAAACTAGATAGGTAACTTAAAGGTACTATTAAGATTTAACTATTATTATTTAAAAACATTTAATATTACTCCTAAACCTAAATATAAAAAAGATACTATAATTCTTTCTCTTTATTTAAAATAGATTTGAATATAATATAGTATTACTATACTATTTATTTATATGAATATTAGTAGGGGGAGGCTAATAGCTTGCTTTCTACTTTATTTATTAGTAGATATATTACTTCCTAAAGTATAACTTTAGCTTTCCTACTCCCCTACTAGTTATTATAACTAGCCCCTAGTAAATCTAAAGCTAAACCCCTTATAGTTATAATAGCTGATATACTTACTTTATATTAATTGTTTTATAGATAATAAATAACTAATAACTCTTGCTCTAATAAGCTTATGCTTTTACACTTTTATACTTTTATATCCTTACATCTTTATACCTTTATACTTATATTTAATCTAAGTATCTTAAAATATTTAATTCCTACTAATTATAAGTATTCTATTTGAATATTTATTATACCTTTAAATTTTTTGAAACTATGTTATACTTATCCCTAAGACAAAGGTTTATATTACTAATATAAAGATTCTCTATTAGTAATATTAACTGACTTATAGTTTCTATATAAAGATCATAAGATTGAGTTTATTCCGATTAGTAAAGAATCTCAATATACTAATTATTTAATTACTTTTGCTTTATACTTAGAATAAATCTAAGCTTTTGACTCTATATATAGATTTCATTATAGAGCTTATCTAACAATATTGTTCATATTAATACTAACTTACAACTAATTAACATAGTAATGAAATTACTTATTATTATAGATAATATACTTCTAAGTCTAACATTTAACTTTAAAAGAAATAGAAGACCTTATAATCATAATCTATATAAAAAGAGCTTCATTAAAGTTAAGGCTTAGAATATGTAGCTAAAAGTAACTATTAAGGTTATTAGATTAGTAGCTTTTATAAACTTTTAAAGATAGAGTCAAATGAAATATTAAAACCTAGGTATTTTATAATCTATTACTTTTCTATAATTATACTATTCTAATCAAACTGAAATCTTTTCAAAGTCCATATAGCTACTTTCAAAAAGATAATTATAGTTAGATATAGAAATACCTCACTATAATTATTATAATTAAAATCATTAATATATCAGATTAAGTTTTAATAAACTTATTTTGAATATTATAATCAATATATAGCCTATAGATATTTAAAAGAGAATTATCTAGTTATCCTATAAATTATTATATTAAACTAGTAATATTAGAAACTAGGTCTCAATTGAATAATATCTTAATATTAATACTTTATTATAATACTAGTTATCAGATACTCTGGAATATTCTAATAATATGATTATAGGAGTTTTAAAAACTATTTAGTTGTCTTAAGAGTATCTATATCTATCTAAGTATTATTTATGTATTATTTATGTTTCATTAATATATAAAGAGTATTTACTAATAAGAGGAGGCGAAATCGTATTAGATGAATATAACAAGATACGTTAGCTTATATTAATAATAGAAAGCTTTTGTATTACTAGTATAAAATTCCATCTTAAGAGTAAATAAGGCTTAATAGGAATATTAAAGTTATAAACATTGAGGTTATAATAAATACAAAAATAGGGTACTTATAGTTAGTAATAATTAAATATCGCAAGATATTTGAATAATAATATTAATTACTAAGTCTATATTAATAATTCCTCAGACTTTAAAACCTATTAGATCTATAAAAGAAAAATTAATCTAGAAATATATTGTAAAAGAATTATAGACTATTACGAAAGTTATTATTATATAGTTCACTATGTATACTACTTCTACTACTGAATTTACTACCTTAATATTAATATTATAACTATATATAGTTTAGTCAGATTGGACTTATAAATATAAAATCCTAATATTACTAAGTAGTTCCAAAGTTAGGAGTAATATTATTACTTATAGCTAAATATACTTATAACTCTAATATTTTATCTACTATTAAATTACCTAACTTTATTCTCTAACTTCATTATAAAATACTATAAAATTCTTATTTATAAGAAGTAAAATATTTGAAGTCTTGTTGTCTTTAAAATGTCTATTTATAATAGTTTTTATATATCTATAATGAATTGAAATATATAGTAATTAATTATAATAAAATAACTCTTCTAAGACTAAGACTTACTTTATAATTAGTATAATATTCAAAATGCTAATTTTCTTATTTAAAAGAATTATAAAATTGGAAGTTTTTATTCAATTAGTCTTCTTTATATTTAATAAATAAATAGGGTTTTAGTATTCAATGGAATCTTCTTATTATTGAATATAAACTCTATTACTTATATATCTTTAAAAATCTATATAGAAATAAAATTATAATACGTTATAATTAGGTCTATAAAGATAATAATATTTAATTTATATGAATCATAGAATAAATAGTAATTATTAATTGATTTTAATTTATTTATAATTCTAACTACTTCTACTTCTATCCTTTTTAGAACTTCTTTTAAAACGTTTCTTATTTCTTCTCTGAATAACTGATCAATTATAATAATATTTAAAATAGAATAAATATTTTCTATTTAGTCTAAGTCTTTTCCTAATATGTATTACTCCCTTCTGAAGGTTTTTACTAAGAATAATATTACTAATGAGACTTAAGTAGTTTATAATTTATTTCAAACCTTTATATTAGTAAATTACTATTTAGTTTAAGTTTAGTTATACTTTTAGAATAATATTTAGAAGTTAGAGTATTATACTTAATTATAAAATACTATTAATATTCTAATAAGAGAAATATAAGACTTCTTAATAGTAAATAATAAAACTATCTTATAGTTAGATTACTTATTACTATCATTATCCTTTCTAATACTGCTTTCTTTTCTTTCTAAATTCAAATAGATTTTACCAATTTAATAATAATAATTATTCTAATTAAAATAGTAAATCTCCTTAATAATATATAAAATGAATTAAAAATAGCTAAACTTTCCATAATTATTTAAGCTATACTAAAAATATATTACAAATTAACTTTATATAAATTAGTTTCAGAGATTATTATAATACGAAAAGCCGCTTTAACTCTAAAACCTATTACTTCTATCTTATAATTAGTATCTTTTATAATTAGCACTATATGCAATTTCTAAATATATAATGTAAGCTCTATAATTATCATTATTATTGATATTTATAATATAGAATTTCACTATTAAGCCTTAGGCTTCTCTAAAACTATTTATGAATTTATAAAACCAAGCCTCTATTTTATGAAGTATTAATTAATTAAGACTTAAGTCTTGAAAGTAAGATAAAGATTACCTACTATTATTACTAAGCCTATCTATAATAATCTAAACATTCTTTATAATCTTTATAATTTTCAATTAAAACGTCGAATTAGTAAATAAAGTTATTAATATAATAGGGATAAGTCAATTAGTGAATTGTTTTAGAAACGTCTAATTCCTAACTTATTAAAATAATAAATATTAAGAAGCCTAAGATACTACAATTAATTAAGAGGTTTTATAATATAAATTCCTAATAATCTTATTAAAAACTTAGAATAAGGATGAATAGTAAAATATATAAATATCTTTAATATTAAATAAAGTGAAGTTCCTATAGACTCTTACTCTCTTTTCAAAGTTATTTATAATAGTCAAATAGTTAATTAGTCTTATTAAATTATCTAAAGCTGAATTAATATTATAGTTTATAGTATAAAACTCCTTATTTGAATTAAAGTTAACTATAAGATTAATAATATGATAACTTCTTATAGAAATATCTTCTAATATTTTTCTAAATATATTTATTAATTATTATAATTTTCATAATACATCTATACTATATATTACAATAAAAAAAGGCTTTAATAATTATCTTATATTCTAGCTTGCTAGAAATCTTTCATATAAGTTTATAGTTATCTAAGAAATTCGAAATATTATTTCTTATAAACTCAAAAGTATTTTCAGACTAAGGAATTACTTTTACTATTATTAATTAAATAATAGTTAGTTTAAATAATATTAAGAATTCTCTTATAATTATTAAGTAGTTAAGCAAATTATTAGAAACTTATATAAGAAGTATCTAAGTATTATAGTTTTCTTTATGATTAGATAAAGAAATATCTCTAGCTTTATTAGGAATAGCTATTATATAAAGTTGAATTTTTCTTAAAAACTAATCTATTAAGTAAAAGTCTTATTATAATTAGATAAAGAAGTTTAGAGGCTTTCTCCTTATTTTCAATTAACTATTTAGTTATTATTATTATTATTACCCACTTGATATAGTAGTGTAATATCTAGCTAGCTTTTACTATTTTATAGTATGAGTAGTAGGTTTGAATCCTATAGTAGGTAACTACGACTAGTAATCCTACTAGTTATATAAGCCATCTAGTAACTACTACTAGCTATTAGCTCTTATTATTAGCTATTAATAGCTAGCAACTATTAATAGCTAGTATTAAGTATTACTAGCTAGTTAGTATCAGTATTATATAACTATGATTTTTTAAAGAAGTAATTAGAATAAATATAGGTATATATATACTTTCTATTTATTAGCTATTATATTAACTAGCTATATTTACTATTTAAAGTTTCTTCTATTTCAATAGTTCTTTAGTACTAATAGTATCTATAGGATTTATAAGGTAAGAGCTAACTACTAAATATAGCTTCTTTTAAAAGGTTCCCAACAGGCATATAACTTTAAATAGATCAAAAACCTTCAATAGAATTATAGTATCATTATTATTATTATATTTTTTAATTAGTTTTTTAATATTAATATATTATTATAGAATAAATCTTTTCTAATGATATATCTAAAGGCAATTCTTTCAATTAAGACCTATCTTTTTAATATTCTTCTTTTTAGACTTCTTTAAAAATTTAACTTATACCACTATATAAGATTTAATTAACAAATCTATTTATCTATTTCTTATATTAATCTTTTTCAAAATTAAACCTATTTTTATTATATTTTAATCTCTCAATTACTTTAATTATGATTTATTATATAATAATTATATATCTTATTTCCTCTCTCTATCTATTCTTTCCTTGATTTATATATAATTCATTTCTTTATCAATTTACTTCCTCTTTGAATTATTTTATTATTTTACAGTAAAAATTAATAAATTAGCCTTATTAGACTTATTAGTCTAATAAGACTCTCTTAAAGTCTTTTATTATAATAAGATAAGACTTTTTCTTATCTTTTAATTATATTATTATAAGTTAAAAATACTTACTCCAAGTTAAATTTAGAAGCTTAATTCTACTTTATAAAAAGAATAAATAAGCCTTTAGACTTCCCATATTACTTTTGGAGTCTTTTACCTTCTTATTAATTTATAAGTAGAATATAAGTATTATTCTTTATTATTTATCAATAATAAGTCTATAAATAGGCTTCTTATAACTATTTAATATTTTAAACGCTTCTAACTATAAATCTTAAGACTTTTAATATTATCTAATAAGTTAAAATAATAATATTGTATTGTATCTTCTTATTTTAATCTATCTAAAATAGTACAAGAATACCTTCTTACTTTAATTTATAAAAGACTAAAAAAAGATGAATCTACTTCCAAATGTTATTAAAATAGGTAATAGCTACTTAGGCTAAAGTAATTAAAATTAATAAATAAAATAACTTCTCCTAAATCTAATCTTATAGTAATGAAAGATAAAGGGAAGAATCTAGAAGAATATGTTAAATAAAAATACTATATCTATAAATCTATAATGTAAAAAGCATTTTAATTATAAAAGTAGTATTCTGAAATCTAAAAGGTAGAATAATGTGTAAATTATATATCTCCTACTACTATTTATAAGACAAATAGTATAGATATAAGTCTATAGTCTATATATATACTACTTATATAATAAAAGAAGCCTTAGGCCTAAGCCTATTATAATACTAGAAATCTTATAAATCTCTCCAAAAGCCCTAAAATTACAGAAATAACAGCTATAGCTATTTCAATCGATTTATATATCTATAGCAACATATACAACCCAGTATATACTATAGTAATATATACTACAGCCATACACACCACGACTAGATATATTACAGCTATAGATACTACAGCTATATAAGCTATAGCTATATTATATCTATATCTATACTACTTAAAAGCCTTCGAGGTTTCCTAAAAAAGAAGGAAACCCGACTAAATACAGTTCTACAATTATAATATTATTTCAATTATTATATATATAATGTTATATTACAAATACCTAGATCTTACGACTTAACTATATTAAGGAAGTAAGCTAAAAGAAGGCCCTAATACTTCAAGGGAAAATTAGAAAGGAAACTTCTATTTAAGAGAAGTTATCTTAAGACTAAAGCTTATTTAAACTACTTCTAATTAATAAGCCTTAGGCTTTATAATTAAAAACTATTTTAGAGATATTATCAAGTTTTATTCTCTATAAATAGAAAGCTTCTTACTAGGAAAGGTATAATATTTATACTTCTATTATAAACTAAGAAGTATATATATCTATTAAAATAGTTTACTAGTATAACTATTTATATAATAAAGCTTAGAAGTTATATATAAATATCTATATATAGCTATATGTAAAGTTATAATTCGAATCCTGTTTTTCGACTTTTGTTTTTTACCCTATAAGGTTAGTTAGGTTTTAGTTACTCTAGTTATCTTTTAGTCTTTCTTTGTGATTTTTAAATATATAGGGGTATTTAGGCTAGTAAAAATAGGGAGGATTATAATAAGCCTAAGTAGTTATAGAGTATTAGGCTATATAGATATTAATATAGCTACTAGTTATATAGAGAGCTATAGCTTTCTATAGCTATATATTTAACTATAGTATTACTAGCTAGTTATAATAATAAGTCAAGCTAGCTTTTCCCTTCGAATTACCCCTTTTATAGTATAGCTATATAGCAATACCTATAGCTTTTCTTTTAGGGTTTCATTTAATTTTAGCTATTCCTATTTACCTTATTTCAGTGAATAATAATATTAATAGTAAGACTTATAAAAACATAAGTATTAATTTATCTATATTTAGTATAGTATACTAAAAGATATTAAGAGACATAAGTTTCCTTAAACAAATAGAAGAGAATATCTTAAGTATTAGAATTATTACTAATAATAAAGCATGAATAGAAAGTAGTTTCTATAATATCAAATCATAAAATTTGATTATTTTGTAGGTTGGGTTTGAGAAATATCTCTTTTAACTTAGAAATAAAATAAGTAAAAATTGGTATAGGATTACTTGAGATATAAACTAAGTTGAAGTATATTAGAATATGAGTAGCAATATTAGGAGAGTTATTAGTAATAGTTTTAATTTCACTATGGTTAGATTATAATTAGAATATTGATAATACTTAAGATAGCTTATTACGCTTGAAATTAACTGATAGAATTTGTATTATTAGTATATACTACTAATAAAGATAAAGAGTTAATTACTAAAGGTTATTAAGATATACCAGAAGAAAGAAACTAGTAGGTTGAAAAAAGAATAAATAAATTATTTATAGTACTTAAAACCTGAATAAATGAAGATTTTACAAGCAGTTGATTGATTATTTTTATTGAAAGATAATAGCAAACGGTCAAATATATGATAGATTATAATGAGTTTATTATAACAGGTAATATATTTTATTGAAATACTTAAAGAACTAGTTTCAGAAATTATTTGATTATTTCTATTTGTAATAGTGTACTATTTAAAATATTCTATAGGATATAAAGTTATTTCTAGTACCTCTATTGTCAGGGGAGTGTATAAGAATAAGTATAGTATTAAGTCTACTATATAATGATACTAGCTTATATAAGGTCTAGTTGATTTATTTATATATATTCAAGCGTTCTTTTCTAGTTTGAATGAATTATACTTCTTAATGATCTATATTTAGACTATATATTGTATTATCATGCTTTATACTACCTTATTAACATATTCTAAATAAATCTTATGATAAATCTATCTAATAAGGAAATAATATATAAGCTTTGCTTAACTACCTAAATCTAATATAATCACTAATAAATAATATATTTTATAACTGACAAAACAGTATAATTATATATAAAGCTATAATGCATGAATATTAATAGCTGACTTTTATAATAAGAAACCAAATAAGAATGTTTTAAGATTAAATATATATTTTTAGAAGGCTTGATAGCTAATAGGTTTATAAAGTGTTTCCACAATTACTAATTTAGTATTGTAATTACTTAGATAAATATAACAAACTAATTAAACTGCCTAAAATTATAGTAACAGAAGAATTTTACGAGAAGTTTCTAATATTGAAAAATCCAATAAAGCTTTTAACTACTAGTTAAGATCTATAAGTCCTAGGTATTAAGAATAATAAAATTAAGTAAAAAGCTTAAAAATACAAGGAATATTAAAGTATATAGAGTGTTTTGAATTAATAGGAAATATGTGAATAATTTATTAATAGTATTACTTTACTTACTACAAATATAGATATTTAATAGATCTATTAGGGTTATAAAAAGAACTTTTTATCAAGTATGAATAGAAGATTTGATTAGTACTATTTAAAAAAGCTAGTTTATAGATAAAGATCTTAAAACTATAGAAAAAAATGAAGAATAATATATATAAATATTAGTTTATCTAGAGGGTAATATATACTATATATAATCTTGCTATATAGGTGTAAAGTAGTATTCTAGTTATTTATTATTATTCTTCCTATATTATATAGTACGAGGTATTATATAAAGCTTTAAATCTATAGTATAATAATTACTTACTAATCATTATATTATTAGCTATAACTAGTATTAGATACTTAATATCTATTACTAGTAGGATATAAAAAGTATACTACTATATATATAATAATATATATAATTACTATATATGTTATAGTATAATATAATTAATATT